>JAODAL010005780.1:0-139924 GCA_025379985.1 Phyllomedusa bahiana | reverse complement strand
GGTTTGGGGGGCTCTGCTGTCCCCAGGACAGGTATGTCAATGTCCATTTTAATAAATGGGGGTTGAAAGACCCCTTTTTTTCCGGACTTTTTAAATGTGGGGGTCATCGGGTTTTGGGGGTCGTGGGGCCCCGGAAAGGATGTAAATGTCCATTTTAAACAAAAATGGGGGTTAAAAGACCCCTTTTTTCCGGGGCACTTTTTAAATGTGGGGGTCATGCGGGTTTTGGGCTCTGCGTGGCCCAGGACAGGTTAGTCAATGTCCAGTTCAATTAAAATGGGGGTTTGAAAGGGACTCCTTTTTCCGGCATTTTTAAAGTGGGGGTCATGCGGGTTTTTGGGGCTCATGCTGTGGCCCCCAGGACAGGTATAGTCAATGTCCAGTCAAAAAAAATGGTGTTGAAGGCCCCTTTTTTCCGGCATTTTAAATGGGGGGGTTGCGGGTTTTGGGGTCATGCTGGGGCCCGGGAAAAGGTTGTCAATGTCGTAAAAATAAAATGGTGGTTGAAAGACCCCTTTTCCGGCATTTTTTAAAATGTGGGGGTCATGCAGGTTTGGGGCTCATGCTGGGGCCCCGGGACAGGTATAGTCAATGTCCAGTTCAACTAAAAATGGGGGTTGAAAGCCCCCTTTTTCCGGACTTTTTAAATGGGGGGTCATCGGGTTTGGGGGGCTCATGTTTGGGCCGGACAGGTTTGTAAATTTCCCAGTTAAACTAAAAGGGTGTGAAAGACTCCTTTTTCGGCATTTTTTAAATGTGGGGGTCATGCAGGTTTGGGGTCATGCTGGGGCCAGGACAGGTATGTAAATGCCCGTGAAACTAAAATGGTGTTGAAAGACTCTTTTTCCCGGCATTTTTAAATGGGGGGGCCCGCAGGTTTGGGGCTCATGCTGGGGCCCCGGAAGGTATAGTCAATGTCCAGTAAAAAACAAAAATGGTGGTTAAAAGACTCCTTTTTCCGGCATTTTTTAAAATGTGGGGGTTGGGGTTTGGGGTCATGCTGGGGCCCAGGAAGGTATAGTCAATGCCAAGTGAAACTAAAATGGTGGTTGAAAGACTCCTTTTTCCGGCACTTTTTAAATGTGGGGTTCATGGAGGTTTGTGGGTCATGCTGTGGCCCAGGACAGGTATAGTCAATGTCCAGTTCAACTAAGATGGGGGATGAAAGACTCCTTTTTGCGGCACTTTTTAAATGTGGGGGCCCATGCAGGTTTGGGGCTCATGCTACGTTCCAGGACAGGGATTTTCAATGTCCAGTTCAAGTAACAAAATGGTTCAAATCATATGCCTTCTGGCACTTTTTAATTTGTGGGTGATGCAGGTTTAAGGGTCAGGCTGTGGTACAAGGACGGGATATTTAAATGGTCTGTGACTTTTTTTCTGTGACTTTTATAACCTAAGTGTGTGCCTAAGATGTAGCACGTATCCATTTGATGTTGTGGATGTTAATTTCAGCTTCTCCAGCCTTGTTTGGGTGTAATAAGGGAAGGGTGTTGTTGCTCTCCCATAGACTTTAATGGTCATCGCGCATAATCAATGCTCACTATCGAAAAACCTTATCGATAGCGGCCGACTATCGATCGATCTCGATAGCCAACGCAATCGCTCAACACTACTTACAATCTATGACACCTTGTGTCTCATCTGTAAGTAGCTTTCACTGTGTAATGTCTGTCTTTTGTCTGTAATTATACCCTCTACATTGTAAAGTGCTGCGGAATTTGTTGGCGCTATATATATAAAGATTATTATATTATTCTTACAAATGGTCAAAAGTGTAGTTTCTGCTGTACCTTATGGGCAGAGGACTGTGCTGCAGCCTGAACAGGCATGGTCATTACACTGCTATCCACCGCTCAAGCAGCAGCTCAAGAAAGATAGCTGCCCATTGAATCATGTAGGAAAATAAATTAACAATTAAAACTAATAAAATAAAATAAAAGTTTGAGTAATAAAAATTTAAAAAACAAAAACTCTGCTAAAGAGCCTTGAAACATTCCCTAGTAATCAGGAGAATTCCATATTTAGTGAAAAACAACACATATAATTAGTAGATCCTCCAAGAGACACTTCTGCTCCCAGACTGGAAGCAACCCCTGCATTTCACTTAAAATCTGCAAGGAAAACCTAAGCAAGGAAATAACCTCAGGGTTGAATCTATGTCTCTCTGGAAGTGGCACCAGAAGTATGCAAGAACTGTAAGTTCTACTCTGAACAGTTGAACCAACAATGTGTATAACCACCTTTGTACAGCCAGAAATTATGATGCCACAAGTACAGAAGAGAATTTCATAAAGTATAAATACAGGGGCGATTTAAAAAAAAAAAAAAAATACTTTATATGGTTTCAGATATTTTCTTCAAGTCCAGTTAGATATAGGGAGAAACTATGCTGGGGAGCAGGAACCCCTGTTTTTAACCTTAGTAAAGAGAACTGGTCTTTGCTGCAGGAAACTCCAAACTCTTTATCCCTAAAATGGTCAATCAAGGTAACAGTAAAACACCCACACACAGTAAAAAGGAGAAGACGAATGGGGTAGTTAGGCAGGAAATGGGTTGATCCAGGTTGAGTTCTTGCAAGGTCAGAGACAAAGACAAAGCTCAGGGAAGCAAGAAATGAGGTCATAGGACAAGAACAGGATGATACAAGATATCACTTTACAGAAATTGCTAAAGGACATGTATGATCAAGAGTTGCGCCAGTTTTCTGGCGAAAACTGCGCCTCACCGATCCGTATCCCCTGTCGGACGCATGGATGCGATGTTCATTTTTATTTGTTTATTTTCGTTAGCCAATGATCAATAATATGGGTGTAACGAAAATAAACAAATAAAAATGAACTCATTGAATTCATTTTTGTTTATTTTCATTACCCCCATATTATTGTTCATTTTATATACAGACCGGTACAACTTCGTGAGTCTTATCATTTTATTTCTGCCATGTAGAGTTTTACTATAGTTTGCATTAGAAAACCCATAAGAGCGTCGCTCGCTCTCCCATTGGCCCAAATAATCGCGCCTCTTTTAACTTAGCCAATCACAAACAGAGCTCGCTCTGCATTTCTTTTCCCCATATAACACAATGAGATAAGTAGCTCACCCGCTGATTTGCTAAGCTGGACGAGCCCCTCTTCGCCCCAACCAGAATATACTAGAATATTTCTCATAGACAGTAATAACTTTTAGGGCACTCTTCTATCGCGCCCTTCTTGCTCCACTCAAAATAGACGCACTACATATGATTGGTGGATTCATATCTGCCGCCTGGTCTCAACCAATCAGCTCTTTTCTGCCTTTTTTACTGTATTTTGAACTGTCCCGCCTTTTCATTTGATTGGTCAATACTACTCCATAGGTTATAATGGTTCACTGTCGCTCCTATTCTGATTGGTTGGTTTTTGCCGACCAATGAGAAGCGCTTACAGAATTTGAATTACTGTATTTCCCGGCAATTTTCTATATCGCAATTCCTGATGTTGCGCCGGTGACGGCGACAAACGCGGTGTTAGGGATTTGAGTGATGTATGTTTTTAGAAGGTTTGAGCTCTTTTACAGAGAATGTTTTACACTTAATAAAAACGATTTATTTACTAATACTCCATGCCTCACGGAGCTGAGATTTCAGTGCCCCCATCTCTCCATAGACTACAATGGGACAAAGTAGCTCACGCTCCGATTGGCCGGGATAGCCAAGCCCCCACTAGTTCAACCAATCAGCTCTTTTCTACATTTTTTACTGTATTTTGAACTGTCCCGCCTTTTCATTTGATTGGTCAACACTACTCCATAGGTTATAATGGGTCACTGTGGCTCCTATTCTGATTGGCTGGTTTATGCCGACCAATGAGAAGCGCTTACAGAATTTGAATTACTGTATTCCCCGGCAATTTCCAATATCCTAATTCCTGATGTAGTGCCGTTATTGATTTTTTGTTAGTGATTTTATTTATGTTTTCTTTTAGAAGGTTTGAGCTCTTTTTCAGATAATGTTTTACACCTAATAAAACCGATTTTTTTGATTCATACTCCATGCCTCACGGAGCTGAGAGCTGATATTTATTTCTTGAGCGATCTTATATATTTTCTCTTTAATTTTAAATGCTTCACTTTTTCACTACATTTAATCGTTTTTAGACAGCTTTGATTTTTCACTTCATTCATTCATTCATTCATTTGAAAGACAACTCTTTTTGCTATTCACTAACATGTTTAATGATTTATCTCTGTTTTCCATCCTGTCTCGAATCGGAATACATGTTAGGCGCAGTCCTTCTGCGCCTAAGTCCCGCACTGCGCCTCACACACTGGTGAGGCGCCACAAACTTTTCACCGCATGTATGAGCGCACCTCCTCGGTCGGTGAATCTTCCGATCCATGGAGATACAGGTGAAGCGCAGCCCTTCTGCGCCTAAGTCCCGCACTGCGCCTCACACACTGGCGAGGCGCAGGGAACTTTACACCGCATGTATGAGCGCCCCTCGGGCGCCAACATAAATGAGGCGCAGCTTTCACTAAAAATAATGTGAAAACGGGCGCTCCAACGCGCCAATCTTCCTACATGTCGCCCTATAGTTTGTAAGTTACATAGTTTGTAAGGCTGAAAAAAGACAGAAGTCCATCCAGTTCAGCCTATTGTGCTACAGTGTTGATCCAGAGGAAGGCAAAAACCCCCAATGAGGTAGAAGCCAATTGTCCTCATTTTAGAGAGAAATTTTCTTCCTGAATCCAATCTGGCAATCAGAATAAATCCCTGAATCAACGACCCTTCTTCAGAATCCTAGTCACTATAACTTGTTATATTATTACGCTCTAGAAATGCATCCAGACCCTTTTAGAACTCTGTTATTGAATTCAACATGAAGTTCCTCTGGCAGAGAGTTCCACAGTCTCACTGCCCTTACGGTAAAGAATCCCTTTCTATGTTCTATGTTTATGCAGAAACGTTCTTCCCTAAAGACATAGAGGATGCCCCCTTACTCTGGATACAGTCCTGGGTACAAATAGATCTTGAGAGAGATCTCTATATGGACCTTTAATATAGTTAAACATATTTATTGTGTGTCCCCCGAAGCCATCTTTTCTATAACTAGATAACCCTAATCTTGCTAATCTTTCTCGGTTTTGCAGTCCACCCAGTCCTTTTATTATTTTTGTTGCCCGCCTTTAAACCTGTTCAAGCTCTACAATATCTTTCCTGTGAACCGGTACCCAAAACTGTACACAGTATTCTATGTGTGGTCTAACCAGTGACTTGTATAGTGGGAGAATGATGTTCTCATCATGTGTATCTATGCCCTTTTAATAACACTGACTGCTACAAATAAGTTAACTGTCCACCAGGATTCCCAAGTCCTTCTCCATATCACTTTTTCTTAGAGTTTTTCCGCTTAACAAGTAATCATGGATTGGATTTTTCTTCCTTGCATTTATCTGTATTAAACCTCATCTGCCACTTCTCTGCCAACGCCTCCAATTTATCTAGATTCATTTGTAATAACACATTATCCTCTACTGTCTTGATTACTTTACAGAGCTTAGTATTACCTGCAAAGATTGATATTCTACTGTGCAATCCATGTGTAAGATCATTAATGAAAATATTAATGAGGATAGGGCCCAATACTGACCCCTGTGGTACCCCACTAGTAACAGGGAGCCAGTCTGAGGATGTATCGTTAATCACCACAACCAATAACCAATATCAAAGAATAGGCAAGAAAGTGAGGGAACTGCCCCTTTTAATTAGCCAGCAGAGATCTCCCATTGGAGGTAAGCAGATTAATGGTATCCAATGACCTTTTAAATCAGAGAGGACAGGCAAGACAGCAAGGGAACCCCCAAAGCAGACAAAGAGAGCCCAGCAGGCTAATGTAGCAAATGGAGAGAAGCAAAAGCAAGGGAAATAGAGCTGTGTAGAGGTAAGCAGTCACATACTGTGAGTGGTCATAGACATGAGCTACACCGTGGCTAGGGAAACTTTTTTATTAATTAGGACATTTTTTCAACCCCATTGAGTTAAGAGATTTCAGACAAAGATAAAGGGCGACATGTATGAACAGGGTAGCAGCAGTTATCTGGCGTCCTATGAACCAAAAACTGTCATAGCCCTGTCCGACAGATGTGTGAATAGTCGTACACCAAAACTTTCTGCAGTCTGCACAAGACACACCACTTTTGATTGCATCAAAAATGGACCAAGAATGCCCCAAAGTTTGGCACAAAACTATTATACAATTTCATACCATGGCTGAGACAAAGTTTATGCGCCTAACACTCTATGTGCCAAAATGTTTGGTGCATAACACTCTTTCATACATAATATCGTATTCTACACTCCTCTATATCGATGTAGAATTGGCGTGTCGGCAACAAGTTTCATGTTGCCCAAAATATTCTCCAACAACCTAGACCTCCTAAATACCATTTTAGATTTTTTTTTCTAGAGTCCTTTCTGTAAAAAAAAAATCTATAAGTAGAACATTCTAAATTGTAGATACAGTGTGACATTCTTAATAGCTCTGTGCATAATATTACCTAATTCAATGGTAAGGCCTGGTTCACATCTGTGTTGCAAGTTCCGTTTGGAATCTTTGATGAAAAGTTACAACTGGACTGGTTTTACAATGGACACGAAAAGCGTCTGACAGACCCCATTGACTACAATGCGTTCATTGGGTTTCTGCTGTGGTGTCCGTCGTTTATTCAATCATTCCAGACAGAATTTGCGACAGCGGTTCCAAATGAAATCTCTTTTGCTCATGTGAACCAGACCTAAAGGAAAGAGAACTTTTTTTTCTGTTTTTTTTGTTCTTTGTTGTTGTTTCAAGGAATTCTGTCACACACAATTCTATCATAGCAATATTTATTTTGCTCCTTTAACTATCCTTTCTTCAAAATTTGTTAATTACAGCAATTTGAGTGTTTTGATTCTGCAAAATTTTTAATTTGCCTATAAGGTATATTGATTTTTCAGTTTTTATAAACTGTGGAAATCAAAGTAACTACTGGGTCCATTCACACTTGTCAGATGTGACACAGATTTGGATATGAATTTCATATTGAAATCCCTGTGTAATCTGATAAAAATTTGTATCCCATTTAAGTGAATAAAGTTTACCCAATCCCGATTACATACTATCAAAAACTTTGTACACAGATTTTTGGCTATGTCATAGGGAGAAAGAAATCTGCTGATGAAATATAATGGCTTGTTATTAATTTTGCATGGAAAATCTAATGACCAGTGCTACTGAATGACAATGGGGTTGATGTTTGTATAAATATGCTACATACTTTTAGCACATCCATGGCAGTAATCTGGGTACTAACCTTGCATTTCTGTCACAGGAGCCTCTACTAAATATGTTTTAGTATGAATCTGACACTTTGACATCTGGGAACCAGAGATCTCCAATGTTTATTTTATTTCATTTAGCAATAGTTTTGTTTCATGTAAAAGACACATACTTACTGAAAATAGTTAAATGTGTGTAGCAGACATCCAAGTGCCAGCCTTGAAGTTTTGCATCTGGATGTTTTAGTAAATACAGTGGGGAAAATAGATATTTCATAATGCCGATTATGCAACTTTTCCCATCTACAACGAATACAGAGGTCTGTAATTTTTATCGTAGGTAAACTTCAACTGTGAGAGACGGAATCTAAAAAATTCCAGAAAAACACATTGTATGATTTTTAAATAATTAATTTGCATTTATTGCATGAGACACAGAAAACTGCTGTGACCATATTGAAATATCTGTATCAAAATGTACCAACTTCAATTGGAGAGAAAAATCACTAATATTTAACTTTAAATAGATACTTTAAAATATTGTTTCACAAAAGCACGGCATATTCAGACCAAAATATTGTCTTGCTAAATATACACAAAAAACTTGTACAGTTCCACCATTGCCAATAATAAAGAAAACAAGAACAGTCTTACCATTGATGTCTTGAGGGTAGGTAGATTTCAAAATTTGCAGGATAAGGGGAATTCAAGAAACCAGTCCCTTTCACAACTATTAAACTCTAATAAGGGCCACATGTATGAAAACTGTCTAGGTCTAAAACTCACTTTGTTGCCCATAGTAACCAATCACAGAGCCCATCTCATTTCATATAGTGCTCTGGAAAAATGAGAGGAGCGCTGTGATTGGTTGCTATGGGCAACAAAGGGAGTTTTAGACCTAGACAGTTTTCATACATGTGGCCCTAAATCCTAAGATACGGGGGTAACCGCCCTGAAAAAGAGTGACCCTGACCGGATCCTTACCCTATTAAATTATTCCTATACTATAGAAAGTGTTCCAATATGTTTTCATCTACCCAACAATCATAAGATTTCATCAGGTGACATTAGATAAAGTGCACCACCATGGGGTAAAGAAATATCAATAAAGGGAATAAAATTGACAACCCACAGTGCAGTGGCACAGAGTACTTGTAGAATTGAAAAACAAAGTTCCTTATTGCATAGGAGCAAAACATAATAACAGAGGAGAGGGGAAATAGAGGAATGACATATGATCATCCTCCCTCTTGCTGACAAACTATGATTGTGTTGCCATTCTGTAAGCACCCTGTGACACTGCACTGACGGTTGGCAATTATATTCCTTTTATTGATATTTCTTTAACCCATTGTGATGCACTATATTTTTCCCATACCTAATGTCCCCTGATGAAATCTAATGATTGTTGGGTAGATGGAAACATGTTGGGACATTTTCTATGGTGTAGGGATAATTTAATAGGGTAAGGTTCCGGTTGGGGTTGCCCTTTTTCTGAGCGGTTACCCGTATGTTAGGATTAAGGATTTAATAGTCGTGATAGGGACTGGTTAGTTTCTTAAATTCGCTTTATCCTGTAGGTTTTGAAATCTATAGTTGAAACCAGGAGTTTACATACACTATATAGAAAGACACATATGCATGTTTTCACTGACGTGAAATCAGAATAAACCTTACCCATTTTAGGTCAATTAGGATTACCAAAATTATTTATATTTGCCAAATTCCAGAATAATGAGAGAGAATTTTAAGCCATTTTTATTACTTTATGCAAAGTCAAGAGTTTACACACATTTCATTAGTATTTGTTAGCATTGCCCTAAAACTGAATGACATGGGTCAAATGTTTTGGATACCCTTCCACAAGATTCTCACAGTACTTGGTAGTAATTTAGACCAATTCCTCCTGACAGACTGGTGCATCTAAGCCATGTTTTGTAGGTCGCCTTGCTCGCACCTGCCTTTTCAGCTTTGCCCATAAATTTTCAATAGGATTGAGATCAGGGTTTGTGATGGTCACTCCAAAACATTGACTTGGTTATATTTAAGGCACTTTATAACCAGTTTGGAAATATGCTTTAGGTCATTGTCCATTTGGAATACCCATTTCCACCCAAGCTTTAACTTCCTGGCTGATGTCTTGTGATGTTGCTTCAGTATTGTCATATAATCTTCTTTCCTTGTGATGCCATCTATTTTGTGAAGTTCACCTTTCCATTCTTCAGCAAAACAACCCCACAACATGATGCTGCCACCCAGATGTTTCACAGTTGGGATGGTGTTCTTAGGCTTCCAAGCGTCTCCCTTTTTCCTCCAATAAGAAAAATGATCATTATGGCCAAACAGTTCAATTTTAGTTTCATCAGATCACAGGACATATCTCCAAAACTGTAGGTCTTTGTTCCTGTGTGCATTTGCAAACATTAATCTGGCTTTTATGTGTTTCTTTTGGAGTAATGGCTTCTTCCTGCCAGAGTGATCTTTCAGCCCATGTTGATACAGTACTCATTTCATTGTGGATAATGACACAATCTTACCAGCTTCCGCCAGCATCTTCTCAAGGTGTTTTGCTTTTGTTCTTGGGTTGATATGCACATGTCAGACCAAAGCATGTTCATCTCTGATACATAGACCAATCTCCTTACTGAGCGGTATGATGGCTGGACATTCCCATCATGTTTGTACTTGTGTATAATTGTTTGTACAGATGAACAAGCAGTGTGTTTCTTGTGTGCATAAAAAATACATCCACAGGTGTGTCTCTAATTAACTCAGATGTTGCCAATAAATGAGAAGCTTCCAAAGACATGACATCGTCATATGGGTTGTACCAAATTAGTTAAAGTCATAGTAATCCTATTGTATGTAAACTTTTGATTTTGCAGACCGTAATCAACATACCTTACAAAATTCTCTCTCATTCTTCGGGCAGTTGGCAAATATAAATAATTTTGGTAATCCTAATTGACCTAAAACGGGTAAGGTTTATTCTGATTTCATGTCAGATAGTTTGAAAAACATGCATATGTGTCTTTTTATATAGTATATGTAAACTTCTGTTTCAACTGTACCTAGCCTTAAAGCATCAATGGTAAGACTGTTCTGTTTTGTTTATTATTGGCAATGGTGAAACTGTACAAGTTTATTGTGTGTATTTAGCAAGACGATATTTTTGGTCTGTATATGGAGTCAGGGGTGGGACTACCGCCATAGCAGTCATAGTAAGTGTTACTGGGCCTGCCGCCCCAGAGGGCTGGCACATACTGCCTCAGAACACCTGGGTCCCTCTGTCCCAAGCATTCAGAGGCAGTGACTGTGCTGTGTTCTGCTATTCAGGCCAGTAGGTCTTAGGTCTTAAGTCTAACAGGCATTGGCCCCTAGTGCTGTCGTGGGTGGCTTATCGTGTCAGAAGATCATGGAGAAAGGGGAGTTCATTTATTCTTTTTTTCTTTTTTTTTACTAATGGGGTCTACCTACAGCCTACCTACCTACCTATGTGGGGCCCACCTATAGCCTGCCTATGTGGGGCCCACTTATAGCCTACCCACCTAGCTACCTGGGGCCCACCTACAGCCTACCTGGGGCCCACCTACAGCCTAACTATCTACCTGGGGGATGCCTACCTAATTGGGGACTAACTACTGCCTACCTAGGGCCAATTTACCTACCTACCTGTAGCCTACCTACCTAACTGGAACCTATCTACATACCTGTGGCCTAACTACTGCCTACCTACCTACCTAGGACCAATCTACCTACTTACCTATGGCCTATCTTCCTTGGGCCTATGTACTTTCTAACTATCTGGGGCCTAACTACTATCTACGTTCCTACCTGGAGCTTACCAACCTACCTACCTAAGTCCTACCAACCTATCTAATAGGGATCTACTTACCTAGTAATATAAATCTGAGGGGTACAGGCCATAGCTGTAACACAATCTGCAGGGGGTTAATCCTTTGTTCCTCCACATCCCTCTAGGAAACTGGGCTTCTAAGCCATGCCCTGTACCCGCTCTCCCACCCATGGGTAGTTTATATAGAGGTGGAAGACAGTGACGGAGGTGCTGGAAAAGTGAGGATTCTAAGATATCTGTGTCCAAATCTGCAGGGACGAGTGGTGGTCAGGAGAAGACATCATAGTAGACCGGATGCAGAACAAAAGGGAAAGTCAACAACTCGTTAGAGAAACGTCACGTGTGAGTCACAAGATGTCACTGCACAGTAATCTGCAGAGCCTGTGTACACTGGTATCCACCATTATATGGTCACTGGATGGAGGTAATATACAGTCTGCAGAGCCTGTGTACACTGGTATATACTACTATATGGTGATAATATTGGTCTTAGTATACTCATCTTTATTCAGTAATAGTGTAGGGATGTTATTCATTCACTATGTGGTGGTAATTTGTGGTGGTGTTCTTGTGGTATAATCTGGTCCTAATTAGTAGTGTTATTCATAACGTTTGATAATGTTAGTCTTGGTATAGTGGGATTTGTTTGGTAGCAGTATTATGGTGATGTATATGGTGAGGTATTTGCTCCTTGTATTATCTAGTAAATGCATGACTATTATTAAGAGGTCCCGGTAAAATGTTTGTGGTTGCTGGTGGAGGGAGGGGATCCCAGCCAAAAGTTTGCTATGCGGACCCGGCTTCTCTAGTTATGCCCCTGTATGAAGTGTTTTTGTGAAAAAATATTTTAAAGTGTATTAAAAGTTACATTTTAGTGATTTTTCTCTCCAATTGAATTTGATACATTTTATTGCATAAAAAAGTATTTGATAAAAATACATAAAAAAACAGAACTTAATGTTTGGTACAAAAATCTTTGTTTGCAATTACAGAGGTTAGATGTTTCCTGTAGTTCTTGACCAAGTTTGCACACACTGCAGCAGGGATTTTGGCCCACTTCTCCATACAGATCTTCTCCATATCTTTCAGGTTTCGGGGCTGTCGCTGGGCTACATTGAGTTTCAGCTACCTCCAAAGATTTTCAATTGGGTTCAGCACCTTGAAATGTTTCTTACGGAGTCTCTCTTTAGTTGCCCTGCCTGTGTGTTTTTGGTTATTGTCCTGCTTTAAGATGCAGTCACCACCCATCTTCAATGGTCTTACTGAGGGAAGGAAGTTGTTGGCCAAAATCTTGCGATACATGGCCAAATCCATCCTCCCTTCAATACAGTACATTTGTTCTGTTTCAGTTAGCAGAATCAAACACTCCTAAGATGAGGTTTCATCCCATGCTTACAGGTTGGGACGGTGTTGCTTGGGGGTTGTACTATCCTTCTTCTCCAAACAGGCAGTGGAGTTGAACGCCCCAAAAAGTTCTTTGGGGTCCCATCTGACCAAATTGACTTCTCCCTAAACTTCTCTGGGATTTTTAGAAGGGTCAACCTAATGTACTTTCAAACGGTGCTGGACATTTGTGGGTGGCAGGTGGACTTTATGTGCCCTGTTGGATTTTAATCCATGATGGCGGAGTGTGTTACTAACAGTACTATTTGAGACCGTGGTCCCAGCTCTATTAAGTTCCTCCTGTGTAGTTCTTGGCTGATTTCTGATGTCTCTCAGAATAATTCCGATCTTGCATGGAGCCCCAGACCGACAAAGATTGATAGTCATCTTGTTTTTCTTCCACTCCACCAATTGTGAAAACGTTAGTTTCCTGTAGTCTTCACATAGCTGCTTGCTATTGTCCTGTAGAACTCCAGCCAGGTTACACTTTTATCTTGGAGTCTATTTAGACAGTCTTTGCCTTGGCCTGGTGGATAGGAATGGTCTTTATGTGGGAATACATTTTTGATTACTTTTTATTTTTTCACGACATTAGGGGGCTTATAAATTTATTAGTAGTTTTTCACATTTTCAAGAAAATTTGCAATATTAATTTATTAAATGATCAGTTCAGTTCTGGGGGGGGGGGGTGAAACATCGGCCTTTGAGGGGTGTTTGTTAGATAACCCCTATTAAATGAAATTAAAGAAATTAAAGCAAATGGTGCGTGAAATTTGAATAATTTTACCTTTTTTGGCAGGATTTTCCAATTTTTAATCTTTATTCACTGAGAAAACATGAATAGATGTTGCCATGGGAAACATTAACTTAATATTGCATTCCCTGATTCTCGTTTTTAGAGTTACTTTCCATAGGTGGCCCTAGTGCGCTCTTTGACAACCACATGCTCAAGGAATTGCGAAGAGACCTACTGGCTTTGTGAGTTCATTGTTCTTCAATTTTTCTTTAGAGACACATTGCGGCCTAGCGGGACACCTAAGGTTGTCTTAAATTTAATGAAACTAGAAAAGACCTAATTTTGGAAAGCTACAACCTTTAAGGAATATACTCCAGGGGTTGTAGTGAGTATATTGCCCACAGGCGTGTTCACAATATTTTATGCAAATGAAAAAAAAATGTTTCAATCAATCTGCAATTTTAGCTGAAAATGTTTCAAATTCTCACTTTGACTTCTGGAAAAAAAAACATCCATAAAATTTTTTTGAGCAAATTTCTTTCAAGTTCGGCAAAAACTATATGTGGGTGTATGTCTAAAATTTGTTTAGGTCATGGCAGTCCATTAAGATAGGATGCTATTTGGCTTGTGGCAATGCTGATTTTACGTGGGCTGCATATCGTTTGCAAACAATCCCAAAGGAATCTAAACAGGTGAACACTTAAAGAATTCACCCATCTTCGGATTCAACACTCCCTCGTTGACATCATCGTAGGGCGAGCAATTGTGAATTTTGGTTGACAGGATTTTCCACAGTTTTTTTTTTGCATTGGCTGTGAAAATGGACGAGGTGGGAGAAAACGCAGCCACTGGTTTTGGGTTTCATTTTTACCATTCACATTGTGGTTAAACTGGACAAAACTTTACATATGACAGGTCAATTACAATTACAAATTAGAATTTTTTTTTGGTTTTTATGTTGTCATGGGGAGTCGTCGGGACGCTATACCGCGGAGAACCTTGCGCAGGGGTGTCGGCGCGGGTGCTGCGGCTGCAGACCATCACCCTGTGCCCGGTCCCCGGCACAGGGCGGATCATACTGTCTTCGATTGGATGAACGTGATCCTGCCTATCCCGGCGCCGGGCATACCGTGCTAATAGGCGAGCGACAGCCTATCTTTTTTACTATTATATTATTTATTTTAAAGCGCCAATTGTAATCTAGGGCGCTGTTTCTAATTCGAGGGAGTCTTACACGTACACAAAATAAGTAAACCCAGAACAGTGCTAATTAATGAAGGACAATTGCTCGAAGAGGGAGAGAGGACCTAACCGCGAGGGCTTAACAATCTACAAAGGTGGGGAAAAAGACTCAGATGGTTGAGGGGCCAGGGGATTGTTGTGGGACGGTGTAGTGACAGCAGGGTTATTTTGTAGGTTATAGGCAAGCTCGAAGATATGGGTTTTCAGGTTGCTTTTGAAGATTGGTGAAAGGGAAGGGAGTTGATGTTGTTGGGCAGTCGAGTTCCTGAGCTTGTGGGTGAACGCACGGTGAGGACATAGAAGTATTGGAGACGCGTTGTGTGAGAGTGATAAGGGGAGAGCTAGAGGACGAAGGTCTGTGAGGTGCGGAGATTGCGTGAGGGGAGATATTGGAAATTTGCGGCAGAGATGTATCGGAGGGGTGTGGTTATGGAGAGCCTTGTAGGTCATAGTAGCAACTTGTAATTGATTACGCACCCTTGGAAACTGGGCGAGCAGTGTAGAGTTTTGACAGAGGGGAGGGCAGAGGCGAGTAGCGGGGGAGAAAAGGTGGATAAGTCGGGCCGGCTGAGTTGTGAATTGTTTGCGTGGGGGGAAAAATGAGTGTAGCATGGGAGGCAAGAGAAGGATGTTGCAGTAGTTAGGCGGTCGAGATGAACTAAGGCATGGACCAGATTTTTTGTGTGTCATAGTTGAGGGCAATGAGCGGATGCGACCGAGGAGAGATGTTTTTTTTCAGGTGAGTGGCGCTGGCAGAGGTGAGTTTTGGATGTGTGGTTAGTAAGATTAGAAGTTGGAGTCGAGGATTAACCCAAGGAGCGGATTGCGGAATAGGTGGAGTGTTCAGCGTTGACATGAGTTACGAGTGCTCAGGAGGCAGGGTAGAGTTGGATGGATGGAAAATGATGATTAGTTATGTTTTCTCAATTTAGTTTTAGGGTGACGTGAGGAAGAAGAAGGGAGCGAAAATGGAAGACAGGGGACAGTCAGGGGATCTGGGGAGAGTAGAGAGGTGTCATCTGGGCCGTGAGCTGAGATGTAGAGGTGGGTATTCGTCCAGCCATACAGGTGATTAATGAAAGCGGGTGACGGCTTATGAGTGAACCCGGCCACGAGTGTAAAGGAGAGAAGAGTAGAAGGACCAGGACTGACTGAGGGACACCGACAGAGAGAGGCCGGGGGGAGGAGGGGTTGGTGGAGAATGAGAGAGCTCGAAAGTATCACCGATCTGTGAGGTACGAGGAGATCCAGAAAGGGCCTAGTCCGTTTAAAGGCGAGGGAGGAGAAGGATTTGTAGACAGGAGGGACATAGGTCGAAGTGTCACTAAGGAGAGGAAAGGTATAAAGATGGAGGAGTAACAGAGTGTGTGGCGTGAGGATTTTGGCAGTAGTAGGTCATATGCGTGACTTAGGTTAGGGCGGTTTTCGGTAGTAGTGGTGGGGTCATGGGAAACTGATGTGTAGTGGCGGGTTTTTTTTTTTTTTTTCATTCCCCAAAACATGGAGAGAGTTGGAGGAGAGGGGGAGGACAGATGAAGATAGACTGCTGTCGAGGAGTTTGGGCGAGCAAAAGGGAAAAGCTAGCTGAGAAGGGGGATAGTTTGGACAGAGGGAGGGGAGTCTAGGGTTGTTTTTTTAAGGATTGGGCGTGATAGTAGCAGTGTAAGGCGGAAGGGAAGATGCCAGAGGTTTGCGATAGGTTGAAGAGAAGGGTGAGGGTCTGGTTGAATGATAGTCTCTGAGGTTTGGGATTGAGGTGGATGGCCAAGTGGGTACCAGGTCTACAGGTAATCGAGGTTGGATTTTAGGACAAGTAGAGAGGAGAGGTTGGCTTTGCAGTGACAGTGGGGAAGCACGTTAAGGCGGCGAGGAAGCACGTTTGCTAGAGTAGGGAGGGTGTGGTGGTGACTGGGGCTAAGCTTTATGATGTGGTTGATCATCGCTGAGGAGTGAATGGCAATGTTGATTGCAGAAAGGGAGGTGGGGGGACGGTGCTGGTGGGCGGAGGAGAGAGTTGACGGTTTTGATATAATTGTATGGGTTGTGGGAAGGGAGGATATGAGGTTGGTGAAAGATTTGTTTGGCTGAGGTGAGTGCATGATTTAAATGTATGTCATGTTATTGTTTGTATGAGGCATAGTCATCGGTGGATTGAGTTTTCTTCTGCGGCGTCTCTGCAATTCCTGGAAGCACGCCTCAGTTGGTTTAGTAGGAGTCCTGTGTGCCAGGGTTGTCTGTATGACTTTGCGGGGGTTCTGTTTGTGTGTGAGGAGGAGCTTTGAGTCAAGGGTGGTCGGTGATTGTTTTGGTTGTAGAAAGTGGTGGTGCGGTCTGGCGTGTCATTAAATGGCGGAGATGTTGTGAAAGAGGTGCAAAGAGAGTCAGAGAGAGTGTGACTGTTGAGGTTTTGTAGGTTTCATGCGGGGTCGCACTGGATATGAAGACAGGAGGAGCCAGGTGGGGTGGAGAGGGTGGAGAGGTAGAAGGTTGTGGTAGAAATGGAGGTGGCGGGGATGTTTGAGAGGTCAGATAAGGGGGCTAAGAGGCGGGTTGAAGATGAGGTTCAGTGTGTTTGGTCATCTTTATGTGTGGTCCTGAGGTCCACTGGAGTGGTCAAGGAAGGAGCAGAGTGAAAGGGAGTTTGTTGGAAGCAGCGTGGGGGGTTTTGGTCCGATTGGGATATTAATAATCTACATGAGGATAGTGGTGTTGTCCGAGTGGAAAGAAAGTGGAGAAGAGAAGCAGGAGGAAAAAGTAGGGTCGAGAAAGGTGCTGGACAGGGGCTCATGGGGGTCGGTAGACAACGCCATTCGGAGGGTGGGAGGGGTGTGTAGATTGGCAAAGAGTGCTCTCCAAAGGCGGAGAGTGTGTGATGGGAAGCGGAGGTAGGACGTGGGGACAAAGGATCAGGTGTCAAGACAGAGGAGGGACGCTACCATGCTTGTTACCGTGCAGTCGGAGTGTGGGTAAGTTGGAGGCCGACTAAAGACGGGCGGAGGGGTGATGTGTCAGAGGGGGTCTAGCCATGTTTCAGCTTCTCAGACCAGGTGGAAGAGTAGGTTGTTGTGAGATGAATAATTCACTGTATGTCAAGGACAAGTTTATTACTTACTGACTCGTGTTCATCTGGGCATTCCAGAGAGCTCAAGGAGCGGGTATGGGGTAGCAGGGGTAGAGGGATGTGCTTAGGTTGATGGGGTTAGGGCATTTGTAGTGGTGAATCTGTTCAAGCGGGAGCGAGATGGTGGGGAATGTGCTGTGTGGACTGGGGTTGGGGGACAATGTCCCCGGAGCCAGATGGAGCAGATTTAAAGGGCCAGCGCCCCGGTAATTGGTCTTTTTTCCCGGGGCGCGGGTTCTATTTAAGGAACACCCCCCCAGCATTTTCTCTCCCAGTTTTTTTTTGGGGGTGTGCGTTCAGTGCCCTTTAGAGAGTTTTTGGAAATTTCCCGTTTTGATTACCCCGTGTCCCCAGTCCCGGTTTTCGAAAACTTTTTCCCTAAATTTGTGTTTCCCCGCCTGCCCGGCCCTTTTTTCGGGCCTGCCCTCTAAAACCACAAACCCCTCTGCCCTCCCCCTCCCCTTGACCTTTGCCTTTCCCCTACTTTCTGGGGAAATTACGTTTGGGGGTATCCCAGACCCCGGGCCACCATCTCACCAAGGTCACGTAAAGGGGGTAGGGGCCCAAAAGGTAGCCTAAACGCCGCGAAAGTCCATCCCGATTTGGGGGGGCTCTGGGGGAATCCCGGGGGCTACTTGATTTCCCTCCCGGGTTTGGGGGGGGTTTAAAATTATAAATTCGCTTGCGGTGGCCCAAGCGAATCCCCCCTCTGCGTTACAGTAAAAACTGGCCAGGGGAAAATTTCCGCCCAAGGGTCCTTTGCCCGGACCCCCGGGATGTCACGAGGGCCCCTGTCGCCCACAAAAGCCAAGTATTGCCCCAGTAGCGGCCATGATGAAGAACCTTCCCGGCCCCTTTCCCCTCCACCCCCTGCCGCCGCCGCCGCTGCAAACCGTTGTTTCCGGCATCCATTGTTTCCAAACCTGCTCCCGGCTCCCTCTCTGCATCTGCCGTTCCCCTCACGCTTTTTGTTTGGGGGGACCCAAAAAAATGCCTTGGGATTCATCAGCCAGTCCCTCCTTCCACCTTGAATAAATGGGACATTAATTTCCCCACAGAGCCCCGTCAAGGGTGGGCCTTCATTACCCAGCCTCTTGTTGGAAAACCCCTTTGGGCTTGGGCCACGCCCCTGTGGGATTGGGGGGATCCAAAAAACAGCCGCCCCCCCCAAAAAAATTTCCTTTTGGGGGGTTTGGGCCTGTCTTTAAAGGAACCGGGCCCGTAATTCTTCAGCAGGCCCCCGGCATTGCCCCGGGTTTTGTCAGGTCGAAAACCACATTTCCGGTCAGTTTTCCCGTACAGTTTAAACCCCTTTGCCCCCCTTTGCTTCAGAGCTGGTTTTGGAAACAACAAGCTTTGGTGGCGATTTTCCGGGTCAAAGGTCTCTCTGGACAAAATTAAAAGGGGGGAGCCGTTTTTCGGGTTTCTACCAGCTGCGCGGGAAATTTCTTAATCCATTTTAGCCCCCCGAATGGGAATTTGGGTTTCCCGCCGAAAGGCAAAAAGGGTCCGCCTTAAACAGGAGGTCGCCCTTTCCCCCGGTCATCTCCCCCCCTTTTGGGCCCCCCATTTTTCCAGCAAACCACCTTTTCCTTCTTCAAGGGTTTTCCAAAAGAAGAACCTATGCAATCGAGAGAGCCCACCTGCCCCCCAGGGCCCCTTTTTCCCACAGCGTCTTTTCAAAAGCAGCTGTGTTTTTGGGGGCGGTTTTGGCAATTTTATTGGGGACCTGCCCGGGTGCGCCCGGGAAAAATTTTCCCCACCTAGGGCCCCCATTGGGGGGCCAACCCTAGGTTTTTCAGAAAGGCCTCGGGCCCGTCTGACCAAGCCCAATTAGTTGGTGTTTCACCGGACAGCCCCTTTTCAGGCCCCCCAGGGGTTTTTATTGATTTTTGGTTTCTGCAGGAAATTTCGTAACCCAACGAATTTTGGACCAGGGTTTTCGTCTCCCAGGGGGAATTTCACGTTGCGGGAAGCCAATTTTCGTCCCTCGGTCAATTTGGCAATGTTTTTAAGGGGCGCTTTTCCGCTTCCCATTTGTTTCCCCCTCATTTTTCGTTTTTGGGGGGTCTTCAAAAAAGGGGGACTCTGCAGCTTTCGCCCTCCCCTTCGATCCCCCTTTCTGAAATTCCCCCCATTTTTTTTGGGCAAGACCATACCCCGCCCTTGGACTGGAGCACAGGTGAAGTCATTTCCCCCAGGGTTCCGGGTTTGCCTGCCCAAAAGGCCGCAACCTGCCTCGGCCCGTCCTGGGGAAATCTATTTAAACCCTTTCCCAACCAAGGCCTACCTACGCCTTATGGGACTGCCAACGTTTTTTCGGAAAGACAGGACGAAAACCCTTCCCCCACAGCTCCCAAAAATTGATTCCCCCAAATTGATCGGGAAACCCAAAAAGGCTTTTACTCCCTCCCCGGGGCCGGGTCAACCCCCTCTCTGTCCCAGAGACTAAGGCGATGTCAGAATATATCATGGAAAAACCCCTCCGTAAAGGCTTCATCCGAAGTCCTCTTCTCCAGAAAGGGCCCCAGTTTTCTTTTTGGGGGAAAGAAAAAAAAGAGGGGTCTTCCGGCCCTGCATCGACTTTGGGGGGTTTAAAATAAAATTCCCGGAAAAAGAACTGCTAGCCTCTCCCCTTTGATATCAGAATTTTTTCGCCCCGCCTGCGTGGCGCAAAAATCTGTTTTCCAAGCTGGCTTTTGTGGTGTTTTTTAAACCTGTTTTGGGCTTTCCCGGGGAAGGCGATGTTGGAAAAAACCGCCGGTTTAATACGGGGGATCCCCTTTTTTGGGTTTATTTGTTATTGCCTTTCCCGGTCCCCTTTGAAAACGCTCCCTTGCTGTTTTTTCAAACATTTTTAAATGAGATTTTCCGGGGAAACCTACTCTACGTCTGTGTTATTGTTTATTTTGGACGATATTTTTAATTTTTTTTCCCCTGATCTCAAGACAAATGCCCCCCCCGTCCCCCCAAGGTCCTCGGGGGTTTTTCCCCCGCCGCATCACTTTTTGCCAAAGGGAGAAGTGTCTTTTTGGCGTAAAAGTTTTAAATTCTTTGGGGGAAACATCTTTTCCCTGCCCGGGGTTCCCCCGGATGGTTCCTTCAAAACTCTCCCCCAGTTTTACATTGGCCAAAACCCGGGTTTGGGCCTTGGGGCCCAATTAAAAATTTTTTTTTGGGGATTCGCCAATTATTATAGAAAATTTTTTTCCCAAAACTTCTCTACGCGGTGGCTCCCTTGGGGGCTTAACTAAGAAAAATGGCAACCCCAAAATTTTCCCCCGGGCCCCCCAGAAGTTTCAAGGGAAACCCTTTTAAATAACAGTCTCAAATCTGAAATTTCTCGTTGCTCCTGTCCCTTTTGTCTCGCCCGGGAAACCCCAAACCCCCCCATTTATTCTGGAAGGGGACAAGTCTTTGTGGGTGCCGGCACTGCCCTCCTGCAGAGATCCCCCTTTATTTTAAATTTTGAATCCCTTGTGGGTTTTTCTCCCAAAACTTTTTTTCCTGCCGAGAAAAATTTTAAAACCTTTTGGTGATCGCGGGGGTTATGGCCAAAAGTTGGCTTTTAAAAAAATGGTGTCTTTTGTTTGGAGGGGGTGGGGCCATATTTAAACTTTCCTTTAACCGACCAAAAAAACCCCTCCTATATCTTAAATTGGGCGCAACCCTAATCCCCCGCAACCCCAGGGGGTTTCGCTTTTTTTTTGGCCCGTTTTGATTCCCTTTTTCCCTTTTTTTGGGGCCAAGCCCGGAAAAAGGGTAAAACCCCTAAATGCTCTTCTTTTGTTTTTTTAAAGAACTGGTTGGGTCTTGGGGTTCCCCTTTCCACAGCAATTTCGCTCCCAAAAACCCGACTCGTCTCGGCTCCCCCCCGTGGATTTTTCAACACTTACCCCCCCAGGAAGACGTATTTGCGTCCTCCCCTTGGGCGGCCAAAAATCCTAAGTGGGGACATTCTTCTCTTTAAAGGGCTGGCATCCGGAGTCTTTTAGATTTCTGAAAAACGGGGTCCCCCCCTTTTAAAATTTTCTGGGGGCCCCAAACCCTAAATTTAAAGGGTTCCAGGGACTTTGTTTTTGGCCCCAACCTCCTGTGCCCGTAAAAAGGTCCCCTCTTCTAAAACCCCCCGGGGCCTTCTTCAGCCTCCCCCCCTTTGTGCCCGGAAAAAATCCCTGGCCCTTTGTAGCCATGGCCCTTTGTTCCCCAGATATCCCGCCCTCATCTGGAAACACGGTCTTTCCTGGGGGGTGACCGATCTTTTCCCCTTTCCCAAATGGCTATTTTTACCCCTTTTCCCTTTTGGGTTCCCCCTTTCCCCCCCAGCGGGCCCCCAACATTTTTTTCCGGGTAAATGTTTTCCGTTTGGAACCGGTCCCCCTTTTGATATTGTCTTGTTTTGGGAAGCCCATTTTAAATTTCCCTAAATTTTGGGGGGCTTTGTGGGGTAAATTTTTGCAGGTGCAGCTAGACTTCTCATCGGATACCACCCTCGGGGACTAACGGGAGGTAAGAGGGTTAACCTTTGTTTGGGTACTACTTGGGGCCTTTTGTGTCCGCCCCATCATGTTTAGGGGGAAGGGTTTTTCCCGATTTTTTCCCCCCCTGGGCAAAAGTTTTTCCTATAACTTTTTAAAATTTGGGAAACCCGCTGGGGCCACCCCCCCTTTTTTTTGAGCCCAGGCGATAGAATTTGGGGTTGCCCCACCAAGAAAAACCGCTTCAAGGTGCCCTGTTACAATTTTGGCCCCCTAAATATTTGGGTTTTCCTTTTTGGGGGTTTTTTCGGGCGTTAAACCCCAAGTATCCTAAAAAGCTCCACTTGCCCCTACCCTGTGAAACCCCGGAACCCCTTCCCAAATTTTTTCCATTTTCCCCTTTTTCAAGCCGGGGGTTTGCTGAAAACCTTTCTCCCCGTAGTTTGGGTTTTCCCTTTCCCCTTGTGGCCAACTTTGTAACTCTTGGGGTCAAGAAGGTTGGCGGGGAGACAGTGGGGGGAAGGGGGGTTTTTTTTCTTATTGATTTGGAAAAAGGGGTTGGGGAGGAGGAGGTTTGGGGGAAACCCTTTAAAGGCCAACCCTTTCCCCTGACCTTTCCTCTCTGGGTTCCAAAAAAAAGGGGGGGAGACCAAAAGGGGGGTTACTTTCATAGGGGCCCGCTGGCACCGTACTCCCCCCCGGGCCCCGCCCCCCTGCCCCCCAGGGGGTCCGGCGCGGGTGCCCCCGGCTGACCGCGAACCACCCCCTTTGCTCCCCTGGGGTTTCCTTGGCCCCCCAAATGCTCACTTTTTTTTCCTCGTCCGTGCCCCGCTGATTCCTCCCCTGTCCCGGGCCGCTGGGCGCGAAATCCTGCTCTTAGGGCGTTTGCGCGCAAACAGTTTCTCGGGAAATTTAAAAGGGGCCCAGCCCCCCAATTTTTTTGGGGCAATTGCCGGGCGCGGGTTTTCTTTTTTAAAGGGGAACACGCCCCCAGCACTTCTCCCCAGTTCGTTAAAGTGTTTTTTAGAAAAGTGTTGGATTTCCCGTTTTGGGTTTACCCGTGACCAGCCCCTTTTCCGCTTTTTTCTAAATTTTTCCCTTTTTGGGCTGCCGGGCCCTGCCCGTTCCTTGCCGCCCTGACCACGAACCTCTCCCCACCTCCCTTTGCCCTTTCCCTGCCTGCCCAACACAATTATGTCCCCGGGAAATTCCCGATTCTTTACCCGCAGTCCCCCCGGCCCCCAATCAAAACCCAATCCGTCAGGGTAGAGACCTGGTAGCCTCACGCCGCAGCAAGCCCAAACCCCCTTTTTGCCGGGCTCTGGTAAAAATCCCGGGGGCTACTTAGACCCCCGCTCCCTGGCTTTGGTTTTTAAACAAAACACCCGCTTGCGGTGGTCCAGCGAATCGACCTCTGCGTTACATATGTCTTAGAAATTGCGTTTTTATGTCATCATAGTTGGGCCCGCCATAAAAGTTTTGTTTTTCAGTATACCCGACTAAATTTTAAAGGGGTTTTTTTTTTTGTTGGATAAATAGACATATAGGGACCCTTTTTTGGAAATTTTTAAAATGAGCCCTCTGGTCACTTTTTTTCAAGGTTTTTTGGAGGGGGATTGAACAAAATACAGCAATTTCCCGTGTTTTTATTTTTTCTATTTTTTTTTTTTTTTAAAAGCGGTCAACATTGTGGTACAAATGTCATGGCTAGCTTGCTAACGGGCATAGGAAATTCAGTGATTAAACCAAAAATTTTTTTTTAAATTTTTAGTTTTTGTTTTTTTGTTTTTTTGCTTTTACAAAAATAAAAACACTTTTAAATTAAAAAAAAAGGGGAAAAAAAGGTTTTTTTTCCAAATTTCCCTAGTTTAAATTTAGTACAAGAAAATATGTTAAAGGGCTTGTTTTTTTTTTCAGGGTGGGGTTGACCTTTTTTTTGGTACCCCTTTTTTGGGGGGGCATGAGTTTTTAAACACTTTTAAATTTCCCTTTTTTTGGGGGCAGGGGGGAAGAAAAAACAGCAAAAACCCAAAAGCAAAATTTTTTTTTTAACTCACTGTGCAGTATATCTGACATGTTAGTTTTACTCCGTGGGTTGATACGATTGCAACCATACATAATTGTTATAGTTTTGTTTTTTTACAGCACTTTAAAAGATTGTGTATTTCTTGTATAAAACCCAAAAATTTTTGCAAAAATGTTTCATCTAAAAAAAGCCATTTAGTTATTTTTTTTTTTCCCTTTTGCAGAGCAAAAATTTTAAATTTGGGACCAAATTTTTGGGTGTTTTTCCCATTTTTTTTATAGCTTTTTAAATTTCCCTTTTTTTTCCGTGGGGTAACAAAAATCGAAATTTTGGACGGGTTTTTTGGGGGGGTTTTTACCCGGGGTTTATCATTTCAGATTAAAATTAAAACGAAGGGTTTTTAGGGACACAAAGATAACCAAATATGCGGTTTTGTTATTTTTTGGTTTTTTTTTTTGGGGCAATTTTGGGAAAATTTTTAAAGGCCTTTTATGTTTTTTTTTATTTTTTTGTGATGTTTTTTTTAAAATTTTTGAAACTTTAATTTATTGTTACAATGCATAAGGTACAAAAGCAAATACTGCTAGCATAAAAAAACTGTCAATTTACTAAAGCCCCGGGCCAAACCTTAAGGCACATTTTTTAGGGACCGGGCCCGGAAGCCTTTATTAGGCTTTTTAAGGGGGGTTAAATTAAGGGAAGGGGGGGGGCATCGTCACCCGCCAATTTTTATTGGTTTTTTCAAATTATTATAGCTAATTTTTTCCCTGCCCCTCTTTCCTTATTTGGGCCCCCCAAAAATCTCCCCTAACCAAGAAGGGGCCAAATAATCCTTTGGTTTTGGACCCCTGGGAAAAAAAGGAAGCCTTTTTTGTAAAATGAAGTCCCCCTTTTCCCCTTTAGCCACAGTGCTTCCACCCTCCAAGACCCCAAAGGGAAAAACCCCCCCTTCCCAAAGTTGACACGGCTTGAGTCTCCCCCTTTTTTTAAAAAAATGCAAAAAGGGCAAAATTTCATAACCCGTGGGTTCTTTTCAAAATTTTTTCTCTTGTTTAGGGGAAACTCGATTTAAAAGATCGAGAGTTGCATGCCATAAAGATGGCCGCTTAGGAGTGGTAACATCTCTTGGAAGCCTCAGTGCATCCGATGACGATTTATACTGATCACAAAAATCTTGTGTATCTCCAAACCGTTCAAAGTCTAAATCCCCGTCAAGCATGCTGCTCTGCGATCTGGGTCATTGTAGAACACTTTTCCCCCCTTACAGGTCTTCCATCTGAGACTGAGTTGGCCTCTCTCTTCCTTCTCCACATCTTCTGTTTGCATGGGAAGCCAAGTCATATTGTCCACAACAGAGGGTTGAAGTTTACCTCCTAATTCTGGCATGCTCTTTGTTCCAAGCTCCAAATTAAGCTAGACCTGTCCTTGGTGTACCATCCCCAGACTAATGAACCATATACTGGGAGGCTAGCTACTCCACTTCAGGTCTGCATGACAAGATAACTAGGTGAATACTCAGAAGAAATACCTCAGTGCTCCTCAGAATTTTTTGAAAAACAGCTGTATTTATTTAGACAATCACTGTAATAGATATATATATATATATATATATATATCCAGTATATCAGATATAAATGCTGTATAGGCAGTATAGGCAATCCAGACTCAGTCTTGTCTGAAATGAGATATATGTATAAATATACAGCAATGGAGATATAAGCAAATAAAAGGCAGGAAGAATCACACAAAATAACATCAGGAAAATAGGTTATAGAAAGATGAAGAATAAAGAATACAAGAGGGAGAAACGTAAGGCAAGAAAGGATCAGACAAAAAAACTGATGGAACAATAGATGTATAGAGAAGAGGAGTAGCACATGTAAGAATAAATGAGTGAAGGTGTGGGGTAAGTGGTAACAGAAATACCGTATTTTTCGGACTATAAGGCGCACATAAAAGCCTGTGATTTTCTCAGAAATCGAAAGTGGGCCTAATAGTCTGATGCGCCTTATATATGAATCAATTCTTCACTTGGGTTTTTAGGCTTTGTTCAGAACGTATTTACAGCTAATTTAGTGACACTCATTTGCAACTGATTTGTAACTGATTTCCGATCGTAAATACGTTCCGAAATCAGTTACAAATCAGTTGCAAATAAGTGTCACTAAGTGTGGCACGTATTTCGCAACGGAATTGCAATCCCCATTCTTTACATGGGGTGATTCTGATATACGGCACAATAAGTGGCAGGACCATTGTAAATCCGACCATATTGCGGCCACAATTCGCGGCGACAATATGGCACGGAAATATGGAGAATGGCCCATACGGCCACCATAGTCAGAAGCGTCACTGCGTGTGGTGATACGTACAGCTCTGTGTGCAGAAGCCCCGCAGAATATCTGTGTTTCAACATTAATGTGTGTGCATTCAATACCGCACATTAAATTTTTTATACCCACTACCCCAAAAATGCCTCCTGTTAAGAGACATGCTTATGATGCTGATTTTAAGCTTAAAGGAGTTGTCTCCCTTCAGAGTTTCAGAGAATGCATGAATGAAATACTCTGACACTTCCTGGTTCAGACTGACTCATTTGCATACAGCTCCATGCTTGTACAGCTCAGTGCCTTGCTGTGCTTTCAGATGCTAATTAGATCAGATTAGCTTCTCAAACTACTAACAGGACTTCTTATCTGATCCCCAAAACAAAAGCCCTAATTACAGTTCTGTTTATTTTACATAAATCAAGCTTTTTACTGCTGAGCAGCACAGGACACTGCCTAGACCTGTGTGATGACATCACTCACTGTTATCTCATTGAACAAACAGCAGGGGGAGAATTGTTTACAGGGAACTGAAATAGCCAGGGAGGTCATAAATTCACTTGTATCTCCTTAGGGAAAACAGAGGAACAAAGCAATATATTTGGAAAATGTCTTTATTTTGTGTTCCCTACAATTTGAAAGCTATTCTTTGTAGCGAGACAACCCCTTTAAAGTTAAAAGTCATGCAGTAGAGCATGGAAATAGAGTAGCTGCAAGAGAATTCAACATTAATGAATCTATGGTGCATAAGTGGAGGAAACAAGAAGATGCCCTACGCCAGGTAAAGAAGACCAAACTGAGGAAACAAAGCAAGATGGCCACATTTGGAGGACAAATTAGAACAGTGGGTTATTGAACAGAGAAGCGCAGCTAGAAGCGTCTCCACTGTCTCTTTTCGACTCAAAGCCACAGTGTTAGCACGCGATCTGGAGATCAAGGACTTTCAAGGTGGTCCTTCATGGTGCTTTCGTTTTATGATAAGGCGTAATCTCTCCAACCGCACCAGAACTACTGTCTGGCAGCAACTGCCAAAGGATTATGAAGAGAAGCTGGCCATTTTCCGCACCTAGTGCAGAGCCAAGATAAATGAAAAGAATATCCAGCCAGAACACATCACTAACATGGATGAGGTCCCCCTCACTTTCAATATCCCCGTACAACGTACTGTTGAGAAAACAGGGACCAGTACGGTATCTATACGTACCACAGGGCACGAGAAGTCATCTTTTACTGTAGTTCTCGCCTGCAGGCTAATAACCAGAAACTACCACCCATGGTCATTTTTAAGAGCAAGAATTTGCCCAAAGAAAAGTTTCTGGCTGGTGTCATCATCAAGGTTAACCCAAAGGGCTGGATGAGGAGAAGATGAGCGAGTGGCTGAGGGAGGTCTATGTCAAGAGGCCGGATGGATTTTTTCACAAATCCCCATCCCTATTGGTCTGTGACTCCATGCGCGCCCATTTGACCGATCCTATCAAAGCCCAAGTGAAGAAAACTAATTCGGAGCTTGCCGTCATTCCGGGTGGATTAACCAAAGAGCTCCAGCCGCTAGATATCGGCGTCAGCAGGGCATTTAAAGTTAAATTGCAAGCTGCGTGGGAGAATTGGATGACAGAAGGTGACCACACATTCACCAAAACAGGGAGGCAACGCCGTGCCAGCTATGCCACTATGTGCAAATGGATCGTGGATGCCGGGGAGAAGGTATCAGTCTCCAGTATCATCCGAGCTTTCTAGAAGGCTGGAATCATCAATGAAGAGCTAAGCAGCAGCAAAGAGACTGACTCAGATAATGATGAGGGGGACCTGAGAATGCTTGATGCCGAAATCGCGCAACTGTTAAACTCCGACACTGAAGATGAAGAATTTGATTTGTGGTGGAGGAATGAACTGAAAAAGTACTGTAAGTGTATTGATTTTTGTTAGAACTTTACAAGTTGAGAGTTATTGTGAAAGTGTAGAATAAAGTTTGGCTTGCGGTCTGAGCTTTGTTTCATTTAATGTGTCGCGCCTTATAATCTGGTGCGCCTTATATATGAACCTAGATGCCTTAGCAGGCTCTCATTGATAATGGCCTTATAATCCGGTGGGCCTTATAGCCCGAAAAATACGGTAGTCAGAAGAAAAGAAGGAATATATGGCAATGAGTCTAAAATATGTATAGAATAATAGGAGTGAGGAACAAAGAGAAAACCAAGGGGAGAAGGGCCAAGAAATACAAATATACGTTTTGGGAAGATTTTCCACCAACTCTTCATAGTTATCTGCTCTTGAGTTTCCCGAAAATTAGTCACCACTAATGAGAATGCTACTCATGCAGCCTTTTCCGTACTGTCACAGCTCCCAGGTCTGGATCTGCCGGGTTCCACTGCGAGAGGTGACACTGACCACGCCAGGTAGTGAAGTCTAAAGATCCCCCGGTATTCAACAGTGCCCACTGCAAAGTGAGACTTGGCAGCGGGAGAATCCCAGGTCGCTCCCTTTGATGTGGCCACTCGCAGTGACAGCCGAAGTGCCCAACATGTTACAGAAGGAGTGGCAGAGACATAACTGGGTCACAGACAAGAAAGTTACGGCAGGCGGCAGACAAGCATGGTCAAAAGTCAAAATAGCAAAAAAGTCAGAACCAGAAATAACAGCAAGGGCAGGGTACAAAGCACAAAATCACAGCTGGAACACCATAAAAATGCAAGGTTGCAGGAAGGAAGCTCTTCATGAAGGGGCAGGTGGCCAGCCATTGGACATCACAGAGTACACTGTTTTTAGGTTGCAGATATAAAAATCTGGGTCATGAAAAGAAGATCCTTTATGATACAAGAGCCACATGTATGAAAACTGTCTAGGTCTAAAACTCACCTTGTTGCCCATAACAACCAATCAGAGCGCCCCTCTCATTTTTCCAGAGCGCTATATGAAATGAACGGGGTGCTCTGATTGGTTGCTATGGGCAACAAAGTAAAATTTAAAAACAAGAAGATGCCCTACGCCAGGTAAAGAAGACCAAACTGAGTTTCAGAGGAAACAAAGCAAGATGGCCACATTTGGAAGACAAATTAGAACAGTGGGTTATTGAACAGAGAAGCGCAGCTAGAAGCGTCTCCACTGTCTCTTTTCGACTCAAAGCCACAGTGTTAGCACGCGATCTGGAGATCAAGGACTTTCAAGGTGGTCCTTCATGGTGCTTTCGTTTTATGATAAGGTGTAATCTCTCCAACCGCTCCAGAACTACTGTCTGGCAGCAACTGCCAAAGGATTATGAAGAGAAGCTGGCCATTTCCGCACCTAGTGCAGAGCCAAGATAAATGAAAAGAATATCCAGCCAGAACACATCACTAACATGGATGAGGTCCCCCTCACTTTCAATATCCCCGTACAACGTACTGTTGAGAAAACAGGGACCAGTACGGTATCTATACGTACCACAGGGAACGAGAAGTCATATTTTACTGTAGTTCTCGCCTGCAGGCTAATATCCAGCAACTACCACCCATGTTCTTTTTTAAGAGCAAGAATTTGAACAAATAAAATTTTCTGGCTGGTGTCTATCATCAAGGTTAACCCAAAGGGGCTGGATGAGAGAAGATGAGCGAGTGGCTGAGGGAGGTCTATGTCAAGAGGCCGGATGGATTTTTTCAACAAATCCCCATCCCTATTGGTCTGTGACTCCACTGCGCGCCCATTTGACCGATCCTATCAAAGCCCAAGTGAAGAAAACTAATTCGGAGCTTGCCGTCATTCCGGGTGGATTAACCAAAGAGCTCCAGCCGCTAGATATCGGCGTCAGCAGGGCATTGAAAGTTAAATTGCGAGCTGCGTGGGAGAATTGGATGACAGAAGGTGACCACACATTCACCAAAACAGGGAGGCAACGCCGTGCCAGCTATGCCACTATGTGCAAATGGATCGTGGATGCCGGGGAGAAGGTATCAGTCTCCAGTATCATCCGAGCTTTCTAGAAGGCTGGAATCATCAATGAAGAGCTAAGCAGCAGCAAAGAGACTGACTCAGATAATGATGAGGGGGACCTAAAGAATGCTTGATGCCGAAATCGCGCAACTGTTAAACTCCGACACTGAAGATGAAGAATTTGATTTGTGGTGGAGGAATGAACTGAAAAAGTACTGTAAGTGTATTGATTTTTGTTAGAACTTTACAAGTTGAGAGTTATTGTGAAAGTGTAGAATAAAGTTTGGCTTGCGGTCTGAGCTTTGTTTCATTTAATGTGTCGCGCCTTATAATCTGGTGCGCCTTATATATGAACCTAGATGCCTTAGCAGGCTCTCATTGATAATGGCCTTATAATCCGGTGGGCCTTATAGCCCGAAAAATACGGTAGTCAGAAGAAAAGAAGGAATATATGGCAATGAGTCTAAAATATGTATAGAATAATAGGAGTGAGGAACAAAGAGAAAACCAAGGGGAGAAGGGCCAAGAAATACAAATATGGGTGATAGAGGAAAACTAGGCATGGTTAGTGGAAAGGAAGAGAAGAACGTATGGCTCTGTATATAGGGCAGTATAAGTGGGAAGGCAGAGGAGGAAAGGAGAGAGTGGGGAGGAAGAGACTAATATTTGGCTATGTATGCATAGTAGGGCTAGTGGGAAGGCAGAGGAAGAAGGTGGAGATTGTGTAGAGGAAAATTACAAGGCTGAGAAGTAAAGATGAAGCTGGTAGGAGGCAATGTGTCTGTCCCGGAGCAGGAGATGTAGTGAGCGGCATGCTGGAAAGTGACTTAAATAAGCCACGACCAGTGGTGGTGTGCAACAAGCCCATCAGCTGTCACCTCTAGCCCCTACGTTGGAAGTAAAGACCTGGGAGTTCCCTGCAGCCAAATCCAACCTGCTTTGCGGCGGGCTCTGGTGAAAGCTGAGGGTCAGGTAGTGCCAACTCTTGATGGGGACTCAGTATATCCTGTTGGTTTGATTCAGAAGTCAACATCATCCAGACTAATTTAACTTTCTTTTTTATACTGTATACAAGCTCTTTTGTATTTTAAAAGGCTAGAAATACAAAGGTCAACAATACCTAAAATTCTAGCAGGGTAAGGAGACAGCAAAACTTATTACAGACGGAGCAGAATGATTATCTCTTTTCCAGAATTAGTTTCTATATCATAATAAACGATAACATTGTTCTACAAATTTGAGCCATTTCTTAATGATTTTGACCTCCTGAATTCAAATCTCACAATGTAAACTTTTAGTTGGCTCTTGTTTCTATAATATCAAATACTTTTCCTTTCACTGCTACATATAATTAGTGCATAACAGTCTTAATACTTTGAAACATTATTTTTGGAAATATAAAGATGCAGAATATTTTGTTATGCCAATTTTATAACTAAAACATGTCTAAACGCTATTGCGAATTACAAAGTTACAGAAAATGCACTACAAAATTTGGTCCTCATTCAGTGAGAACTCTTTTTTGCTTGTCTCTTGTACATTTATATCAGATCATCTCTTGCAATTGTCAAACAATAAGCTGCAAGTATTGATGGATTCTATTTTCATTAATATCTTTTTTCCATAGCTGCAATATCTTGGTGAAATCTCTCACCATGCTCGTCGCTCACTGCTTCACAATTTGGTAGAAAAAAATCCAGATGCGGATGTAAGAAATTAATCTTTAAGGATATGTTAGAGTCAAGATCCTTATACGTTTTGGGAAGATTTTCCACCAACTCTTCATAGTTATCTGCTCTTGAGTTTCCCGAAAATTAGTCACCACTAATGAGAATGCTACTCATGCAGCCTTTTCCTTACTGTCACAGCTGCAGGTCTGGATCTGCCGGGTCACTGCGAGAGGTGACACTGACCACGCCAGGTAGTGAAGTCTAAAGATCCCCCGGTATTCATCAGTGCCCCCTGCAAAGTGAGACTTGGCAGCGGGAGAATCCCAGGTCGCTCCCTTTGATGTGGCCACTCGCAGTGACAGCCGAAGTGCCCAACATGTTACAGAAGGAGTGGCAGAGACATAACTGGGTCACAGACAAGAAAGTTACGGCAGGCGGCAGACAAGCATGGTCAAAAGTCAAAATAGCAAAGAGTCAGAACCAGAAATACAGCAGACAGGGTACAAAGCACTAACTCACAGCTGGAACACCATTAATATGGCAGAGGTTGCAGGAAGGAAGCTCTTCATGAAGGGGCAGGTGGCCAGCCATTGGACATCACAGAGTACACTGTTTGAGGTTGCAGATATAAAATCTGGGTCATGAAAAGAAGATCCTTCATGATACGAAGAGCCACATGTATGAAAACTGTCTAGGTCCAAAACTCACCTTGTTGCCCATAACAACCAATCAGAGCGCCCCTCTCATTTTTCCAGAGCGCAATATGAAATGAACGGGGTGCTCTGATTGGTTGCTATGGGCAACAAAGTAAATTTTAGACCTAGACAGATTTCATACATGTGGCCCTTAGAGTTTATTAGTTCTTCTACACTTGACTCGACTGAAAATGTTTTTGGTTCTTCTGGAACCAGCAGTTCCTCTGTACGTGGTACTGGGCAGATGAAATGTTTGAATACTGTAAAGTCCACTTCTTCTTCCTTGAAATTCCTTTTCTAATAAGGAGCATCATACAGAAATAGCAATTGGCAGTGTGATTGGTTGGCTCTCTCCAGATCATTGGGACTGAAAAAGGCAGCAAATGTGTGGAACCCAACTCTTGTCCTGATCTCCTATTCTGCAGCCAAATTACAGGCTGTAGGCTTTACTTATCAGCATATCTGAAAAAACATATAGAAACATGTCATTATACTAAGAAATTAAGCTAATAAATCCTAGAACTGTATATTTTACACACAGAACAAGTAGGTGATACAAATGTAATAAGGATTATATCATTGGAGCTAAGTTATTATATGATTGGTCCCCTTAGATGATAGAATTCTGAAGGTTCAATAGACTAAATAGATGGCGTAATAGACTAGCTACTAACAATGTTATAATGATGATGAAATAATAAAGACACAATATGTCCATAAGCCTGCATCCGCTGGATGCTGAAAATTAGAGCCAATTGGAAAATGTAAGCATCACATTCTTTTTCAACACCACAAAATTCACAAAGTCCAACTGTTTTCGTCTCTGAACCAGTTTGGCTGTAGAACAGTATAATCCATCCATCACTGAATCTAAAGCCTTGGTAAGAAAAGAAACATCCAAAGGAAAAGCTGTTTGAAAGATATATGCAAGTTATATGCAGGTCTGTCCAGGATGGATCATATTGTTCCAACTCTGTTCAGCATAAGACTTTAATATTGTTTCACACTCCTGACTTCCAGTGGAATGCTGGTTGAATCCAGGATTTATTTTTTATTTTTGAGCGAAAGGTTCTCTTGGAACCACGGCATTCCAGATGGAACACAAGGACTACAACACTTCTGCTCCAAGTTTTCTCACAACAATAGGGGATCCAATGCTAGTTCTGTTGGATTAACTATTTACTCTTGGTGTTTTTCAGTACATATGGGATACTCCTGAGGAAGAGAAAATGCTCTTTATCTCTGATAAAAGTACATTTTATTTTAATGTATTATAGTTTGCAATTTTTTATTAAATATTTGAATCCACTAATGGTCATTAATGGTCATAAAGCAACATTTTTGTTCCCAGAGGTTGCAGTTATTTATTTTGGGACGTTGACCAGAAAGGGACTGCAGTTATTTATTTTGAGACGTTAACCAGAAATGGGTTGCAGTTATTTATTTTGAGATATTGAACAGAAAGGGGCTGCAGTTCATAAGTGATAAACCCCTACTGAGACATTTCAGTTGTAACCATTGCAACAATTCTGTTACAATCCTATTTATCTGTTTAGTGGATAAGCTTAGCGCTCTCTGTTTTTTCTGCATATCCCTAACTATACAGTATATAGCTGAATTGTTAATATTGACTTTAGTTCGGGGATGGGGTACTGCTTTAGCTTGAGATACGGACCCATACTCTGAGCCCCTTGTACAGTTTGTGCTGTAAACATAGTCACACACAAAAGCAAGATAACAATTAGAGATGGGCGAATTTCTCAAAAATTCGGTTCGGTCACTTCGCCGAATTTTCCGACAAAATTCGTTTCGGTCCGAATTACTTCGGTCACAACTCACGTAAAAAACACTCTATTTCCAGGCTGCCCAGAGCCTGCCGGGTGCTGTAGAACGTATGATGCCATGCATAAAATGCAGAGGAGACTTTGGATGTTGGTCCTTCATACAATGTTTGTTTTTAGTATGAACACCGCACATGACGCCGCCGCTCTATAGAATCGTTCACTATAAAATGCCCTGGCACATATGCGGGGGCAAACTGGACCAAAAAGACGAAGCAGGACGTAAGCCTGATAAAGTCAAGCAGCAAAAGCTGGAAAAAAACAACTGAGAGCTATAGGTGGGAACATTAGTGACAGAGTGTGGAGTGACGGCTGCAGCCCACAAGCAGCATGAGGTCATACCGTGGCACAATGAAAATTGGAAGTGCAAAACAGTAACCAGGCGCAGAGTGCACAATTACACATGTGTGGAGTCACGGTGGCAGCAGCATGAGGTCAGGCAGTGGGGCAACAACTGACAACTCCTGGACTGGCAAAAAATGATTAGCAAAAAGTGATCGGCAAAGACACAGCGTGGAGGGCACGGCAGGAGCAACTGCAGCAGCATAAGGTCAGACAGTGGCACAATGACACAGTGTGGTGGGCACGGCAGCAGACCACATCAGCAGCATGAGTCAGACAGTGGCACAATGACAATTCTCGGAGGTGCCTCTCTCCCCCCGCCAACCCCAACAGCCTCACCTCCGGCAAAAACAGAGTAGGCCCACAGTGGGTTGCGGGCACGGCAGCAGCATGAGGCGTCAGACAGTGGCACAATGACACAGTGGTGCGGAGGGCGACGACAGGAGTACACAGCAGCAGCAAGAGTCAGAGAGTGGCACAATGACATTCTACAGGTGTTGCAAAATCGTACTAGGACACAGAGCTAGTCACAAAGAATGAAGCGAGGTCACGCGGCAGAGCAGCATGAGGTCAGGCAGTGGCACAATGACAGAGCAGTTTGGTGGTATGAACAGGAGCCATCAGCATGAGGTTCAAGAGTGGCACAATGACATTCTGGAGGTGGCAATAACAGTACCAGGCCGCAGAGGTGGCAACAATGACACAGTGTGGATGTCACGGCAACAGCAACAGCATCATAGCAGCATGAGCACATAGAAGTGGCACAATGACAGAGGTGTTTGCGGTGGGTGCAATATCCAGTCCCTTGGTAAAGACGGTGGTAGGCCAGATGGAGAAAACTATCAGCAGATGTGTGGCATCAGGCGGGTGGCGGCATCCAAATTAGTGGCCTGAGGACAGGTAGTTTGGAAACCCAGACTGACGCCTTAAGGCATTGTGTGTGTAAATCCTGCCCATCCACGCCTGATTCATCTTGACCAAAGTCCAGTCGATCAGACATTTCCCGTGGACAAGCGGTTCTCCTTGGGGTAACGATGCCCCGCCGCACTGTAACACCCGACATGATGCCACACTACTGGCCGGGCAGGACACTTATCCACTGCTAACTCAGCAAGTTGCGGCCACACACATTCCAGTTTGGCTGCCAGTAGTCCAGCGGATCTTTCTAACTGGGGTGGAGATGCTGCCAAGTAGGCCACAACCTTTTTGGTTCAGGGAATTCTCCATGTCCGCTGCTGCTGCTGCTGAGGTGAACTGCCCTCCTCAGCTAGGCGTGTGAAAGGAAGCAGCTCATATTAGTGACTCCAGACTTAGGTTTACTGCTGATGGAGCTGGTACTGCTCCTACCCCCCCACCTTCCCCCAGCACCGCGTCAGTAGTCCTTTAGCGCTGAGGAACCTCCCCGGTCAGACCTGTCATAGGAGGGACTGAATGGCCGCACATAGCCGCTCCAACTGATTACGGAGGATTCCCTATATATTTGAGTTAGTCTTTCCCTCCTCAATAGCTGGGAAAAAGGCTCCCATTTTGGACCGAAGCGAGGGTCCAATAGGTGGTGGAGAGCCCGAAGTCATCCCTCTGCCGGATTGCTGACTATTCGCGTCACTAGCCAGGCCAATAAGCATGCTGCGTGACATCTGCACATGCTGACTCCGAGGGCTCCCTGCCTCCATTTCACTGTATACTGCCACGGTGCTTGGGAGTCCTCTGACCTCGTCTTCCTTCATCTCCATCAACCTACCTCCAGCTGCTCCTGCTCCTCCATCTCTTGTCCACCTGGGTAGAAAATACACTCATTTCACCAGCAATGCTTTTTTGCTCCAAGTCCTCCCTCCTCCTCCTCCTCCATTTCAGTCCCACCGAACTCATGTGGCCACGAGATGTATCGCCAACATCTCCAGTCCCCTGCCCAGACAGATTTTTCAGCATCCTGTTTTCCAGGACATCAACGCAGTGGAATGACCGTTATTCATCCCGTAGTCCTGGGACTGAACAATAACGTGGCTCCTCGAACATGGACTCAACAAACGGCCGGTGTCACGCATGAGCTGCCACATGGCCTGACAATCAGAAAGTTACACAGGGAGTACTTCTGTCTGGCCTGGATCATCAAAAAATCGTTAATGGCCTTTCCCTGATTCATACAGTCGTATCCAACATGTGCAGGCTGGAATTCCAGCGGGATGGAAACATACGCACATCAGAGCGTGTTTTGAGAGGAGGCCGTTCTGCCGCTGCGCACTACTCGGTAGGATGTGTCTTCCTGGCTTTTGTACGAATGGATAAAGTGCATGCACAGTTTCCTGGCCATTTTCAGAATGTTCTAGAAGATCGTGGACAGACTTCAGAACCTTCTTTACAACCAGATTGAACACGTGCGCCATGCAGGGCCATTGGACCATCCCTCCCTCGTGCAGCGCGACACCCTGATTCCTCCCATTGTCCGTCACCATGGTTTTATTCTCCGCTGATTTGCAGTTGGCGCGTAGTAAGTCCAACACATCGATTTTCTTGCCATGACGCCGGAGCAGTTCTCCGCCTGAGTGTGACTTCGTTCGCCGAGGCAAGCTAGGTGTCAGAACTGCGTGAACTCGCTGTGCCCAACACATGTGGTATGAATGGTAGCAGTACCTTGAGGAGGCTGAGATTGGTGGTGGTGGTTGGAGGAGGAGGAGGCGGACCATTGGCGCAGGAGCAGCAGTTATGCAACAACGTGGAGGAGAAAGCGGCTCTCCTGTCCAAGTTGTTTGGTGATCCCTGAGCAATGAGAGCGACATACACCCATGTGGGCCGAGTAACGGACATGTACTGCCCTGACCGTATTAACAAGCTCCGATGTCCGCGCTGCGCCGTGTACCTTTGGAACAACCGATAAGCTACAAGGACATGACCCACTTTCTGTTTCAACATATTTATGAAAGTGCTGGTACTGTCCTTATTTGGACAAGACAATTCGGACTTGGAACTCTCCCATCTCGGCTCGGACACAAGCCATTAGTTCTCTGAATGTTGCAGAGTCCACCAATTGGCAAAGGGTATGGGACTTGAGTACGCAACAACTTGAGACATGAGCACGGTCCAGCGTTGCTGCACCTTAGATGGTGGATCGCATACTGTTTGTCTCTTTACCTCGCCTATCTGACACGACTGTACTGGCGCTCACTGAGTAGCAGAGGATCAGGATGCATCATAGGACCGGGTAGAGGATGTCAAAGAGATAACAGCTCCTGTCTGCCAAGGTTGTGGAGCCTTGGATGGTGAAATGGCATGCGTGCCCACTGGCGCTGCTTCACTGCAGCGGGACAGGATGACCACCACATCTTAGCCCGCGTTTCTCCCAGGCCACCGGATGAGTAGGACCGCTTGCATGCTTTTGACGCAGGGTCCGTTGTGCCAAACGTTTAGCTCCCTGTGCCACGCTTCGACTTTCTGCCCACAATATTCTACTAAATTACCCATCTTCGGCTCCTCCGTGTCTAAGCAAAGAACTGCCCCTGAAATGAAAACAACACCGCACCGCTGATAGCGGCTGATTTTAACCGCCAACGCTCTGCACTGAGTGACTACTGCCGCCGCTTGCCTCGCTGGATCCCCCCAACTGTTCCGCTACTGTCCTTGGACATTGCTGAAGCGGTTTTCCTACCCCGTGGGCCGCTTGGCATCCCGACCTCCACTACTGCTGCTCACCCTGCTTGACTCACGGCCACATCAACCCACATTGCTGGCTGCGCCGCTGCCTGACGCGCATCTGACGCCCTCTTCTCCTGAACGTATGATGAAGCCCTGATCACCCGCTCCCAAGAGCGGCTCGGACTAACATCATCATCAATTTGTGTTTTCAATCGTCACTACCTGTCCTATCACCGGTGCCTTGTGTAAGCCGAGTCGTGGCCTCTTACCACAACATGACCCGCCATGCCACTCTCCACATCTATACCTTGCCGCCTACTGCAAGAAGCTGGGGATATTGTCACCATTTCTTCGAGCTGCCAAGTAGCTGCTGACTTCCCTCATACCAAATTGTTCATCCTCGCTATATAGGGCGCTGAGCCCATACCACATAGTAGATCCCTGGCTTGAGGAACTGGATGGGACAGAGGCGGGCTGAGGACAGGTTGAGGGCCGCTTACCCTCTCCCTGGCCATGACCAACTAAGTGTTTGTGTCTGAGGTTCCCACCGACTCATTGGCTGGGGTCTTGTCTCAGATTGCATCTGGAGGATGAGGATGACCTATTCAAACCAATCAAGAACCCATGGGTTGCTGAACAACACACTGCCGCTAGATGACGCGGCAGTTGTGGCCTCACTCGATGACCCCTGCTGCGACGTCCCCCTTGCAGTGCTGCGACCTGGAGGCCCGTTTCAGAAATGTTTAGTGCCACTGCCACTCGCAGTTGCATAGCTGCCACCTCACTGATCTGACATACTGTTTATTGTTCAAAATGCGTAACAGACACTGTTTGATGGAAAGCTATCTGTATATGAAAAATATACACCCTGATTTATTTGACTCCAAATGAACCAGTAACAAGCTTGGTTAACCCTTGGATATTAAATTGCGCTCCACAAATTTGCCAGGAAAAATTTACTATGTTATGCTGGCCGTTTACAATCACATGTGTTTGGTGTTTCTACTAAATGCTAGAAAGCATCAAACAGGCATAATTAACCTTCGCTTGTGAAATTATGCTACAAAAAAAATGTATTTGTATTCTTCGGTGTTGAAAAAGACGGTTTATTTTTAGTCAGCACAGCAGACAAACAACTCTTAATATAACCCCTGGAATGTAAAATTGGCGCAATAGAATGAGCACACCCACAACACTAGTAGCTTTAGGCTAGCGTGGTATACAATGTGTATATTTTTCACGCCACCACAACAAGAGATTAAAATTGTATTAAACTTTTGCCTTGTGAAGTGTTAGGCTACCAAAAAAAAATATATATTTTGGACGTTGAAAAAACGGTTTATTTTTGTCAGCACTAGCAGCAAAACAACCTTAATTAACCCCTGTGAGATGTAAATTGCGCAATAGATTGAGACCACCACAAACTAGTAGCTTTGTAGCGTTGTTCAATGGTGGTATTTTCTAGCCACACAACAAGAGATAAAATTGTATTAACCTTTGCTTGTAGAAATAGGCTACCAAAAAACTCAAAATATATATTTAGGCGTTGAAAAAGACGGTTTATATTTGTTTGTCAGCGACACCAGCAAAACAACGCTATAATCACTAACCCCTGGATTAAATTGCTCAATAGATTGAGCCACCACAAACTAGAATCTTGTTAGCGGTTACAATGGCGTATTTTCTACGGAGCACACAACAAGAGATAAAATTGTCTAATAACCTTTGCATGTGAATTAGGCTACCAAAAAAAAAAATATATATTTTTGCGTTGAAAAAGACGGTTTTATATTTGCGTCATCACACCAGCAAAACAACCTTAATTAACCCCTGTGATGAAAATTGATGCAATAGAATTGAGCCCACAAACTAGTAGTCTTTGATAGCCGTGTACAAATGGTGAAAATTTCAACGCCACACACAAGATAAAAATTGTAATTAACCTTTGCTTTGAATTAGGACTAACAAAAAAAATATAATATTTGGCGTTGAAAAAGACGGTTTATTTTTGTCAGCACACCAGCAAAACAACGCTTAATTAACCCCTGATGTAAATTGCGCAATAGAATTGAGCCACCATCAAACTATAGGCTTTGATACGTGTGCTACAAATGGCGTAATTCAACGGCCACACAACAAGAATATTGAAATTAACCTATGCTTTGAAATAGTCTACCAAAAAAAATGATATCTATTTGGCGTTGAAAAATAGACGGTTATTTTTGTCAGCACACCAGCAAAACAACGCTTAATTAACACCTGGATGTTAAATTGCGTCAATAGAATTGAGCAGACCAAAAATAATGTGTTATTTGTATTGAAAAAACGCTGTTTCTTTAAATGAATACAACAGAGAACTGGCTTATATCACCACTTGGATATTGAATGTATAATGCACCCCTTTCGCTGCAGTGGACGCACACTGGATATCAGATCCAATACCCCAAAAACTCAGAAATAGAACATTCAGAGAACATTCTCGAGACAAGCTGAGACACCCCACAAAAAATCGCTGTGTAAAAATCAGTTCTATCAGATAAGCGCTATCACCCTCATCAGCAGCACCTTCCCTGCTCAGTAAAGTGAGCGGCGAGTGTTACTCCCAGCATGGCGCGCTCGGTCTTAAATAGTGCTGTGACGTCACATGAATCCGCCGGTCTCCTGATTGGCTTCATCTCTGCACATTTCATGCAGGCTATGCCCCGTTCTCCTCCCAGAGTGCTTTGCCCCATGTAGCGCCATGTGCTCGCAGCCATTTTAATCAATCAAAAGCACACTTCGTTCACCCGAAGTACCCCAAATATCGACTTCGTCCGACCGAAGTTTTTCCATGAAAATTCTAAACGAATTCCACTTTCGTTAGAATCGATTCGCCCATCTCTAATAACAGTATAAGAACTACCTTCTAACCATTGCATGACTCATATTTCATACTTTGTTACCATGTCTATTTTGGAACCTTGAGTGGAGCAAAATACACTTCTGTTAATGGCATTGAAATTGAGCAAGAGGAAAACTTCAATAATGGGGTATTCTCACCACAATAATTAGCTTTAACCATGTAGGAAAATTAAGTGAAGACTATTACCAAATATATTGGTGTTTAAATGTTGCTTTGTTCAGGAGATAATGAAGATTTTATCTACTGCTAATGTACACAAGTTTCTCTCTCTGCTCTCTCTTATCTCTCATTGCTCCAAGCTTTCTTCCGACCATTGTGAGTAACTCCCTACTGAGTCTTATATCCAGAGCTGACTTGCCAATCACTGCTGTAGAACCACCCACAGCCTGACATAGGAAGTGTGCTCCTGAAACTGGCTGTGGCTCTGTGAAACAGTATGGTTGTCTCCCTTTTAAGACAGTTGGACTTAGATGTATGTATTATGCGTATTTGGTATTGCTGTATTTTTACCAGCCAGTAGCACAAAGTTAATACTTTATAAACTGTTCCCCAAAAAAAAGTTAATTCATTTTATATCCCAGAATCCTATTAAAAATTAATCACATTGTACAAGAAAAAAACAAGCCCCTTGCAGATACAATGATGATAAAATAAAACAGGGTGTGTTTACACGGTAAGACCAAATGCCGGTCGGTTCAAGCCCGAAAACCGGGCGGAAGAATGAACATACTCTAAGTTTTGAGGAACGCCGGCGGTGTAAAACACCGTCCAGCAGAAAATCCATGCTGTGGGGACTGCTGCATGGATTTTCTATTGAAGTCTATGGGCGAGCGTTGCTTGTCGGTTTTCAGTCAGTTTGTAATACCGAAAAACGTCTGATACACCTACCAATAACCTGTGCGGTGGGGACAAGACCTTATTGTTCACTAAAACTCCAAAATGCCAAAAGACACAGTTGCAATTAGACATATAATAATATATATGCACTTAAACAAATAGGAGCAGTTTCTTAGTAATATAAAAGTATGCTGCAGAATTATATTGTATATGCTTTGCTTCATTTTATTTTACAGTTTCTGTTGTCATTGTATCTGAAATGTGCATCCTATGTACACTGTCATCATAGCTATTTCTCTTTTCCTTTCCGTTTTTTCCATTTTGCCTCACAAATATAAATATTTAGAATGTTTTCACCATTATCTTTTGGAAAAAGAGTAAACGTTCTTATTCCTCATTTTTAGCAAAACATCTAAGCAAATAATGCTTGTGAGCACATCCAATAAACACATAGCTCATATATTGCCCTATGCCAAACATGATATCAGTTTACTCGAATAAAAATAACATTATTAGAATTAACAGTCATGATCATAATAACTGGTGATATAGACATGAAAATTGAACCTAGTGATGCAGACACCATGCTGAGAAACCATATGAGATCAGAGCCAAACAAACCACAGGAGATGAGGAATACAAAACTCATGCTTTAGTTCATGCTGGGAAAGGCAGAGTCCTACTGTCTTCCTTATATTTCTTATATCTGTTCCAAAACTGTGATTGGTAATGTTTTTAGGTAAATTACACAAAATGACATTTACATCCAGAGCAAACATTCAAGAACATGATCACAAATTAGGTTTACACTTACAACTTTGTATTGTTGTATATTTTTTTTAGTTTTTCCTAAATTAATTTTGAGCCTGAGATGTCACATTCTGTTTTTTTTGCTTTGTGCTACAATGTTATAACATCTTGTATGCGAAAAAAGATATAGGGCAAGAAGAAAAGAATCAGATGTGGATGTACCCTATACTGAATGGATATGATGAGAAGGTAGAATTTGTGGTTCATTATTAGAATTCAAGAAGATACACTGTTTACCATATTTCAATTGCGTATGTGAAATGAGTCTGTGTCAATTTTTTTTTTTGTAAGCTATCCTGAGCCATTTGTAGTTCACATGCCTGTAGAGGCCTTTGACAATATACTTCATCTGATTAGTGAAAGAAGACACATTTACCGACCAGGGCTACACCCAGACATGGAGAGACAGAAGACACAGCCATTGAACTTGTCTTTATGGGGTCTGCAACAGTGTGGACCTTAGATTTCTCTTTTTATTGACATCCTGGGGTATACACCTTACATACTAAAACCAATGAAATATTAATTATCTTTATCATATAGATAAAACATTACTGGCCAATATGATTTTCATTTGGCAAAATTTACTTATTTGGTAGAAATATATTTTAATATAAAACACATCACATGATGCTGTTACCAATCTTCTCTTAAAAAAAATAAACAATTTTGTCCATCTATTTGCCTGTGGTTTCACCAAGACTAGAATACAGACCCAAAATATCTAAATATACTTTACAGAACTGAATCAAGACAGTCTTATAATTTATTTCATCATCCCTTTATAGAATTTATTTTCTTTTTATAAAATGCCTTTCAAAGCAAAAGCAAATAATACAAATTTTTTTTCTCAGAGCTCAATAGCTTAAAATAAGCAAAATCCCAAACAGCAATAAAAGAATCAAAATTGTATCTTACATGTTTAAAAACAGAAATTCATAGTCCAAAAATGAATAGTCCAAAGACTAATAGTCATGTGAGTACACACGATCATTGTTACTTTTGAATACAAAATGGTTGCATGTAAAGTAAAATTTAAGTTCAGTTTTTGCGCATTTTAATCAATTTCAACCACACATGTTCAACCACACTTAACTTATATTATTCTGCAAAAAAAAGTTTTGTAAACATTTTTGCAAACAATCTCAATAATAATTATGTTTTAAAAGTTACACATTACTATGTCAATGTTATGTGCAAAACTGTAAAAACTGGGCTAGTGCATACAAACTTAGAAATCATGCACACTAAACCTGTTAGGTTTTAGGCCTCGTTCACACGGCTTATTTGGGCACGGATTGGCGCCGTACTCCGCGCCGGATTTGCGCTTCAGTACGGCGCCAATCCGTTCCTGTCATTACGGTAATCCACTGCTCTCATAGAGAACAGTGGATTCCGTCGCTCCTCTCCGCTCGGCGAATCCGCCGCGGGGGGAGAAAGTGACATGCACATTATTTACAGCGCGTACGCGCCGTAAACAATGCATTGTCTATGGGGGGGGGGCCGCCCCTGTCCGCCCTTATTCACGGCGGATTTGTGAGCTCAATACGGCTCACAAATCCGTCGGGAATAAGCCGTGTGAACACGGCCTTAGTGTGATCAAGATATTATATTTAACATTGTTACATAGTGCAGTGGGAAAAAAAGACAGATCTATTAAGTTCAACCATGGGGATAAGAGGGATCAAGGGAAAAGAATAAGTAATTTCCAGCTCCTGAGTCAGCTAATGAACAGGTTTACATTTCTTATGGTACAGAAGCTTCATCTTCACCTAGAGATTTACATTTTTTTTTCTCCAGATGGAGGGAGTTGCCTTTTATCATTTGAGGGGTTTTACATGTAACAGCTGTTATATATCCTTCATAAGGGGTTTTTTGCTTTTTACAAAATTCGTTCCCCCTTTGTTTCCCAAAACTATTTAAGTTCTTTTTTTACTGTTCTCCCACACTAAGATTATCCGTGCCCCTTATTGGTTCAGTTTTTTCCCTTTTTGTTTTTTCAAATTTTAAAGGCATCAAGTGCCCCAGAACTGAAAGCTATTCCCGGGGGTTCGATTCAATGTTATGTAGAGTAGTATTGTTATGTATTTGTCATGGGAGTCCATGCCTCATTTAATACATGAAAATATCATACTGGCCTTAGCTGCAGGTGATTGACACTGAATGCTGTTATGTAAAACTGTGATCTACAAGTACACCCCCGATCCCTTTTAACAAGCGGTTCCAAGTTTTTTTCCCCCTTGGACATATGATGCCCGCAGATTATTAGTACCCAGATTTCGAAATTTCTTTATCCATAATTAAATCATTTTCCCGTGGATGCCCAGAACTTAGATGTTCAAAATTATTTGTAAATTTTGAAAAATTTCCATTACTGTCACTATCAGCCATGATTGGAGATAATGCCTCTCCTGGTACTTACTATTCAAATTTTTGGGTTAAACTGAAAGATAAAAATGTTTTTGCCCCGGTTATTTAGCTCTGAAAGCCCCTAGTTGCATGGTAGCTGGAGCCTAGTGAAGGCCTTCATGACTGCCATCTTAGTACTCCTATTACACCCTGCTTAAGACAGGTGTAATAGGAGAGCCAATTTAGAATAATATTCTACAAAACTGCTGGGGACTAAAATTACAAGTAAAAGAATGTGAAAAAAATAAAAATATTAAAACTTCCCTCCTTTTTGCCATTTTACAAATTAAAAAAAATTTTTAAATTTTTTATCGCCTCATTCATAATTGTCTGTTTTCTTTACATATATGGTTAGTCTTTATTTTTGTGTCATTATTACATTAGTGAACTTATTTGACAGCAAAAATTAGTAAAATTGGGTTTGTAATTGTTTAATTTTCGGGCACGGGACATTCGTTTTATATGTGAAAATAAAGTTTTTGTCTCACGAGAAGGGAAAAAAACGCAATTTTGGGCTATCAGGTTTTTTTTTAGACATTTTTTATTTTTCTGTTTTTATTTTATTTATTTGAAATTTATCCCCCCACCCCAAAAAAAAAAAAAAAAAAAAAATCAGAAAAAACTCTGGGGTAGACATTTTAACATAATTTTTTTCCCCTGATCTTTCCTGTAATTGAGGCTAACATATTAGCCAAAGTTATAGGATAAATACAAGCCTTGTACTGACTGCACAGCTAATCTGGGTCTAATAAGAACCAGCTGCCCCTGACGTTACTGAGCCTTGTCGGTCACATGACCACAGGTACTAGGAAGCAGGAGGCCAGGAGGTTTCCTGCTAATCAGTTTATGCAGCACTCACTGAGCACTTTATAATCAATTAGCTAGAAGGTAGGAATGGTAGTAAACCATCCCTTCCTTCTCCCTGGAGAACCCAGCTATTGCCAACAGCCAGCTCTCTCCTCTTACAGCTGCACAATAGATGTACAGTTGTGAACTTTGTATGATCATTTTAAAATTTAGTTAAGTAGTAAACTTCAAAATAGGTGCACCTAATTTTGAAGTTTGATATATACAGGAAATTGTGGTATCCTGATATGCAGGCGTGACGGGTAGACCAGAGACATTTAACTATCTCAACACCAGATTATTTTTATCATACCCTGCATAGTAAACATTATGCGCCTAAAAAGGTGCATTGTGCCTAATAAAGGCATATTGCGCATATCGTAGCACATAGCATATCATTGGTAGTGTATATAATGTGCCTATCGAGGCGCATTATACAACAGAGGCGCATAACATATCATTACTAGTGTATGTAATGCACCTGAATAGGTGCATTGCGTTATGGAGCCGCACAGCGTATCATTTTTAGGCACATTACAATGTGTCATGCCCGGCATATAATGCACCTAGTTTTGGTGTACGACAGTTCATCACATCGAAAATATGGTGTCAAAAGTGTTTTGGGCGCAAAATAGACCAAAAAAACAGCATTTGCATATTGGGATTAGAGATGGGCGAATCGATTCTAACGAAGTGGAATTCGTTTAGAATTTCAGAAAACTTTCGGTTTGAAGAAGTCGAATTTGGGGGATTCGCGGGATCAAGCGTGCTTTTGATTCATAAAGGCTTGCAGCCATGCGTTTTCTGGGGCAAAGAAACTTTGGAGGAAGAAGGGAATAGCCTCATGAATGTGCAAGATTGCCAATCAGATACCGGCGGGTTCTGTGACGTCCCGCATTATAAAGTCCACGCGACGTGGGAGTCATACCGCTCTCACTGTACTGTTAGGAAGTCTGCCGTGCTGCTTATGATATTCTACTAAAGTACTCACTTTTATACAAGTATTTTTGGGGGGTGTCACGCTTTTCATGTTCTCTTACGTTCTAATTCTGATTTTTTTTTGTGGGGTATTTTGGAATAATAAGTCCATGTGCGTCCAATCAGCTGCTACAATTTTAATTCTATTGCTTCATTCTTCACACATTGATATTTCCCAAAGGGTTATCTATGCCGTTCCTGTTGTATTATTTAAGAAACAATGTTTTTTACAATCCAAATACACTTAATTTTTGGTTGTCATTTCTTTTGCGCAATTTTTGATCCAGGGGTTAATTTAACGTTGTTTCCCGTTGGTCACTAAAAGAAATGTTCTTTTCACCACCAAAAAAGAAATTTTGCCGTAGAATAATTCATAACGAAGGTTAATTACAAAATTTTTCGTTGTTCTGTACCTTAAAATACACGCCATATTAATACGCTACAAAGCTGGGTATTTTGGTTCTCATTTATTTTGCGCAATTAGATCCAGGGATTAATTAGCTTGTTCTGCTGTTGTGGGTCACTAAAAAAAAACGTTCTTTTCACCTCCAAAGAAGAAGCATAATTCATTCGGAAGGTTAATTAAACCTGTTTGTCTTTTATAAATTTTTAAATACACAGTGTTTTTAACGGCCATCAATCAATTTTTCATGGGCCCCCCTGTGGAGCGCAATTTATATCCAAGGTTACCCAACTTCTTAGTGGTTCATTGGTTAAAAACGGGTGTGTATTTATCATACACAGATATCTTCATTAAAGTTTTGTAAATTTTGAACAAACAGTATGCAGACAGAGAGGTGGCAGGCTCTTCACATGCGAGTGGCAGTGGCATAAACATTCCTGGATCAGGCCCAGGTCACAGCACAGCAAGGGGACGTCGCAGCAGGGTTCACTCGGTGAGGCCACAACTGCTGCTGTCATCTAGCGGCCATGTGTTGTTCAGCAACCCAATGGTTCTTGATTGGTTGACTAGGTCATCGACTTCCTCCCAGATGACATCTGACAACCCCAGCCAAGAGTCGGTGGAACGTCAGACAAACCCTTAGTTGGCATGGCCCAGGAGGGGTCAGCGGCCCTTCACCTGTCCTAACCCCGCCTCTGTCCCATCCGGTTCCCTCAGCCAGAGATCTACTATGTGGTCTGGCTCAGCACCACTATATAGCGAGGATGAAAAATTTTTGAGGAAGGGCAGTGCGCAGCTACTTGGCAGCGAAGAAATGGGGCCAAAATCCCCTGCTTCTTGCAGTAGGTGGCAAAGTATAGATGTGGAGAGTGGCATGGGAGGTCATGTTGTGAGGGGTCAGCCTCTGCATACCAAGACTGGTGATGAGGACAGCAATGACGATGAAACACAAATAGATGATGATGTAGTAGACCGCACTTGGAAGCCGGGTGAAGCAAGGGCTTCATCATCGCCAGGAGAAGAGGGCGTCAGCTTGCGCGTAAGGCAGCGGTGCAGCCAGCAAGTGGGTTGTGTGGCCATAAGTCAGCAGGGTAGCAGCAGTGTGAAGTCGGGAGCCAAGCGGCCACGGGGCAGAAAACTCGCTTCGCAGGTCCAAGAAAGGGTAGCGGCACAGGGGCTCAGCGAAGGCAGCGGCGGCAGTAGTCACTTAGTGCGGAGCGTTGGGGGTAAAACCCCGATACTCGGCGGTGTGGCAGTTCATTGCTAAGACACCGGAGGAGCCGAATATGGGTATATGTGGAATCTGTGGGCAGAAAGTGAAGCGTGGCCAGGGAGCTAACACATGCAGCGTCACCATCCGGTGGCCTGGGAGAAATGTGGCTCAGATGTGGTGGTCCATCCTGCCACCACAGCAACCGCAGCAGCAGCGCCCAGTGGCACGCATGCCATTGCAGCCAGTCAAGGCTCTACCACCTCTGCAGAAGGGAGCTGTTTCTCTTTGCCATCATCTCCCGGTCCAGATGCTCCTGCTCCTCGCTACTCATGGCGCCAGCAGTCGTTCAGCGAGGCGATTGCAAAGAGACAACAGTATGCGTCCACCATTCTAAGGTGCAGAGGCTGACCGTGCTCCTGTCCAAGTTGTTGGTACTGTAGTCCCTCTCTTTCCAAATGGTGGACTCTGCAACGTTCAGAGAACTAATGGCTTGTGCCGAGCCGAGATGGAGAGTTCCAAGCCATAATATCTTTTACAAAAAGGCAGTACCAGCACTTCATAAATATGTAGAACAGAAGGTGGGCCAGTCCTTGAGCTTAGCGCGGACGTCTGGAGCTGTAACTATGGTCAGGGCCAGTACATGTCCTTTATGGCCCACTGGGTGAATGTGCTTCCGGCCCAGGTACATCAACAACTTGGACAGGAGACGCCGCTTTCTCCTCCACGTTGTCAAACTGCGGCTCCTGCGCCAATGTCCGCCTCCTCCTCCTCCACCACCACCATCATTCAGCCTCCACAAGTATGTCCATCATACCACATGTGTACGGGACAGCGGTGTCACGCAGTTCAACCACCTGGCTTGCCTCGGCGAACGAAGTCACACAGGGGAGGAAAATGCTCCGCGTCATGCAGCAAGAAATCGATGTGTGGCTTTCTCCGCGCCAAACTGCAAATCGGAACCATGGTGACGGACAATGGGAGTAACATGATGTCATTGCTGACCGAGGAGGGATGGTCCATGCGCCCTGCATGGCGCACGTGTTCAATCTGGTTTGAAAAAAGGGTTCCTGAAGTCTTACACCCATCTTTAGAAGTTTTTGAAAATGGCCAGGAAACTGTGCATGCACTTCATCCATTCCTACAAAGCCAGGAACACCCTCCTCGAGTTGCAGCGGCAGAACGGCCTCCCCAAAAACACTTGATATGCGATGTTTCCACCGTTGGAATTCCAGCCTGCACATGTTGGACCGACTGTATGAACAGAGAAAGGCCATTAACGATTTTTTGATGATCCAGGCAGACAGTAGTACTCCCCTGTGTAACTTTAATGTAAGCCAGGGGCAGCTCATGCGTGACACCTGCCGTTTGTTGAGACCATTCGAGGAGGCGACGTTATTTGTCAGTCGCCAGGACTACGGGATGAAAAACGTCATTCCACTGCTTCATGTCCTGGAACAGATGCTGAAAAATCTGTCTGGGCAGGGAACTGGAGATGTGGCGACCACATCTCGCGGCCACAATGGTCCGGTGGGGACTGAAATGGAGGAGGAGGAGGACATTGGAGCAGAAGCATTGTCTGGTGAAATGAGTGGATTTTCTACCCAGGTGACAAGAGAGCAGGAGCAGCTGGAGGAGATAGATGGAGATGAGGAAGATGAGGCAGATGACCCGCAAGCACCATGGCCGTATACAGTGGAGATGGAGGCAGGGAGCCCCTCGGAGTCACTTGTGCAGATGGTCCGCAGCATGCTTATTTGCCTGGCTAGTGACAGCCGAATAGTCACCATCCGGCAAAGGGATGAGTTCTGGCTCTCCACCCTATTGGACCCTCGCTACCAGTCCAAAATGGGAGCCTTTTTCCTAGCTGCTGAGAGGGAGGACAAACTCATATACTATAGCGAAATCCTCCGTAGTCAGTTGGCGACTGCCTATGTGCGGCATCGTCCCTCCTCTGACAGGTCTGACCGGGGGGTTCTTCAGTGCTCACATACTACTGCCGCGGCTGCTGGGGGAGGGTGGGGGGGTAGGAGCAGTACCAGCTCCATCAGCAGCAACCTAAGTCTGGAGTCACTGATGAGCAGCTTTCTTCACCCGCCTAGTGAGGAGGGCAGTCGCCAGCAGCAGCAGCAGGACCTGGAGCAGACCCTGAACCAACAGGTCGTGGCCTACTTGGACAGCACTCTGCCACCCCAGTTAGAAGATCCGCTGGACTACTGGGCAGCCAAACTGGATGTGTGGCCGCAACTTGCCAAGTTTTTTCAGTGGAGAAGCTGTCCTGCCCGGCCAGTAGTGTGGCATCAGAGCGGGTGTTCAGTGCGGCGGGGGCCATCTTTACCCCAAGGAGAACCCGCTTGTCCACTGACCTTTCTCAAGATGAATCAGGCATGGATCGGCCAGGATTTCCACACACCAATGCCTTAGGCGTCAGACTACATCAGCCATGACGCCTCACCCAAACTGTGAGAAATGAGTCTGGGCTCAAACTACCTGCCTCAGCGACTATTCTGATGCCGCCACCCGCCTGATGCCACACATCTGCTGCCAGTTTCTCCATCTGCAACCAACCATCTTTACCAGGGACTGGTATTGCCACCCACCTCCACACTCTGTCATTGTGCCACTCTATGACCTCATGCTGCTGCTGCTGTGTCATTGTGCCACTCTCTGACCTCATGCTGCTGCTGCCGTCACCTCCACTCTCTGTCATTGTGCCACTCTGTGGCCTACTACTGTATTGGCACCTCCAGAATGTCATTTAGCCACTGAGTGACCTCATGCTGCTGCTGTGGCTGCTGCCGTGCCCTCCACACTGTGTCATTGTGCCACTCTGTGGCCTATTCCTGTTTTTGCCACCTCCAGAATGTCATTGTGCCACTGTCTTACCGCATGCTGCTGCTGTGGCTGCTGCCATGCCCTCCACACTCTGTCATTGTGCAACTCTGTGTCCTGCTCCTTTTTTTGCCACCTCCAGAATGTCATTGTGCCACTGTCTGACCGCATGCTGCTGCTGTGGCTGCTGCCGTGACCTCCACACTCTGTCATTGTGCCACTTTCTGACATCATGCTGCTGCTGTGGCTGCTGCCGTGACTTCCACACTCTGTCATTGTGCCACTGTCTGACCACATGCTGCTGCTGTGGCTGCTGCCGTAACCTCCACACTCTGTCATTGTTCCACTCTGTGGCCTACTACTGTTTTGTCACCTCCAGAATGTCATTGTGCCACTGCCTGACCTCATGCTGCTTCTGTGGCTGCTGCCGTGCCCTCCACACTGTGTCATTGTGCCACTCTGTGGCCTACTCCTTTTTTAGCCACCTCCAGAATGTCATTGTGCCACTGCCTGACCTAATGCTGCTGCTGTGGCTGCTGCTGTGCCCTCCACACTGTGTCATTGTGCCACTCTGTTGCCTACTCCTGTTTTTGCCACCTCCAGAATGTCATTGTGCCACTGTCTGACCTCATGCTGCTGCTGTGGCTGCTGCTGTGACCTAAACACTGTGTCTTTGTGACAGTGTCTGACTGCATGTTGCTGCTGTGACTGCTGCTGTGACCTTCACACTCTGTCATTGTGCCACTCTGTGGCCTACTCCTGTTTTTGCCACCTCTAGAATGTCATTGTGCCACTGTCTGACCTCATGCTGCTGCTGTGGCTGCTGCCGTGACCTACACACTCTGTCATTGTGCCACTGTCTGACCTCATGCTGCTGCTGTGGCTGCTGCCGTGACCTACACACTGTGTCATTGTGCCACTGTCTGACCACATGCTGCTGCTGTGGCTGCTGCCGTGACCTACACACTGTGTAATTGTGCCATTGTCTGACCGCATGCTGCTGCTGTGGCTGCTGCCATGACCTCCACACTCTGTCATTGTGCCACTCTGTGGCCTACTCCTGTTTTTGCCACCTCCAGAATGTCATTGTGCCACTGTCTGACCTCATGCTGCTGCTGTGGCTGCTGCCGTGACCTACACACTGTGTCATTGTTCCACTGTCTGACCTCATGCTGTTGCTGCCGTCACCGCCACTCTCTGTCATTGTGCCACTCTGTGGCCTACTCCTGTCTTGCCACCTCCAGAATGTCACTGTGCCACTGTCTGACCTCATGCTGCTGCTGTGGCTGCTGCCGTGACCTACACACTGTGTCATTGTGCCAATGTCTGACCCATGCTGCTGCTGTGGCTGCTGCCGTGACCTCCACACTCTGTCATTGTGCCACGGTCTGACCTCATGCTGCTGCTGTGGCTGCTGCCATGACCTACACACTGTGTCATTGTGCCACTCTTTGGCCTCCTCCTGTTTTTGCCGCCTCCAGAATATCATTGTGCCACTCTCTGACTTCATGCTGCTTTGGCTGCAGCCGTCACCTCCACACTCTGTCACTGATGTTGCCAACTGAGCTCTCAGCTTGTTTTTTTCCAGATGTCGCTGCCATGACTTTATCAGGCTACATTCCCGCTTCAGTTTTTTGGTCAGTTTTGCCCTCTTAAGTGCCCAGGGAATTTTATAGTGAAGCGATTCTAAGAGCGGCGGCAGTCATGTGCATGTCATACTAAAACACAACATTGTATGAAGACCAAACCAAGCTCCCTCTGCATATTTAAGCATGGCACAACGTTCTACAGCACCCTGCAGGCTCTGTGCAGCCTGGAAATAGCTGTTTTTTAACACGATTCATCCCAAAGTAATCCGAACCGAAACAAATTTTGTCGGAAAATTCGGTGAAGTGACCGAATCGAATTTTTGAGAAATTCGCCCATCTCTAATTGGGACATATCGCCCTAAGTGATTGAACAATTATAATCAATTGGCATTCAGCTTCAATACACAACCTGCCTGCGGCCACAAACAATTAAAGTGAGTGGCGCCCTGGACAACCAAACACCTATAAAAAGGGGCCTGTATATGGATGAAGGTGAAGTTCTGGAACTCCTTATAGTGAACAGTGAGCAAACATTTATCTATTGACCCGTGGACAAGTAGTATATGCCTGTTGCAGAAAAAACATTTTTAAGCAGCATATCACTGACAACATGTTAGGTGAATAAATGAACGGAAAATAAGTGGAAGATCTGAAAATAGAATACAAAGATTGGATAAAGGGGAGTTGGACATTACATTTATGTTTTTTTAAGGAGAGGTACCAGAGCAAGTTGCGGGATGGCGTTACCCAGGTAGACAAGAGTTCCACCTTACTATCCCATACATTCTAGTTTGGATCTTGGTTTTTATGGCATAATAATGACACATTACATGGTAAGGTTAAAGTGGCACAGCAAGCATATTCAAAACTTTACATTACAGTGGCTTGGAAGAGGCATAAACTTTTGAACAATCAAAGTTAGTAACAATGGTTGCAAATACCCACAACTGTGGGTCATCATAAGCCTAAAAAATGGGGAAAAAAATAATAATTATCAAGGTTATGGGCAAGAACATCTGGACATTCATCCTTTACAACTATAATTCCTAATTCCTATTTAGATCACATAACAATGCTAGATAGCCTGAGCTAACTTAGAGTGGGAGTTTCCAAATGTTGAACTCTCTATAAAGGTCCCTGGGTTTGACACCATGGTGTGCATTGTATTGTCTGTCCTGTATGCTTGTATATAATAATTCAGAATATTGGTTATTTAAATATTTGGTTTGTCTAGTCTTGCTTTGTAAAAATTAGTCTTAGTTTATTTAGTCCTGCAGTTTTTGTATTTCTCAGTTTTTGTCAGTTTTTGCTGTGTTCAGTCTTGGTTTGTCTCTGGGTCATAGTGTCTTCCTAGAGTGCAAAAAGGCAATTTTGAATCTCCACACGCCTATATAAGTGCTCTCCCTAAGAAGAGATCTTCCCTTTCTGAGCTGCTCATTGCCTCCCACTCAGCCAAGTCAGCATCGCTCTGCTCTGTACTGATGAGTGGCAAAACCCCAAAACGGCTGTATACAGATGGGTGATGCTGGCTTGGCTAAATATCCCTTATTGCTTTCCAAAGATCCAGTGGGTCAAAAAGCAAATTGAGGATTTGTTACATCCAACAGAAGGCACTAGAGCTTCTCAGCTCCTTTCCCATAATGCCTTGTGATATGTAGGTGCTTCGCGGAGTGCAAAAAGGCAATTTTGAATCTCCACCGGCCTATATGGGTGCTCTCCCTAAGGAGAGATCATCCCTTTCTGAGCTACTCATTGCCTTCCACTCAGCCAAGTCAGCATCACTCTGCTCTGTACTGACAAGGAGCAAAAGCCCAAAATGGCTGTCTACAGATGAGTGATGCTGGCTTGGCTAAATATCCCTTCTTGCTTTCCAAAGATCCAGTGGGTAAAAAAATAAATTGAGAATTTGTTACATCCAATAGAGGGTGCTAGAGCTTCTCAGCTCCTTTCCCATAATGCCTTGTGATATGCAGATGCTTTGTGAAGTGCAAAAAGGCAATTTCGAACTTCCACATGCCTATATAGCCACTCTCCCTAAGGAGATATCTTCCCTTTCCTCTGTGTCAGAGTCAGTTGAATTTTAGAGATATTTTTAGGGATATTTGCAGAGACAGAAAGGCTCAGTGGTGTTTGATGTTTGGATCAACGTTACAGATAGATTGAAGGAAAGATTCAAAGACAGTTAGGGTCAGTTCTTGCTTTTCATCCAGATTGTGTTCATTAATGGTGTTATCTTTATCCATGTCTCTACCATTATCTGTCTTTTCCTCCATCAAGTTATGATTTAGTGTTATATTTTAACCTAATTAATTATAAATAATTATTTGGCACTATATCAAAAAATATTTGCTGCTGTTTTGGATTGCTGGTTTAAAAAAAAAACAGAGCTCAGGTCACTGCTTGCCTTGATTACTAGCCACAAAAGCTTGCAAAGCAACACTGTCAATTGTGATTTTTTTTTAATCAATCTATTGAATTAAAGCACTAGATAAAAGCCAGTAATCCTTTCAACGCTTTATCCCCAAGCTCCTATTCAGGTACAGGTGCCACCCATTTGGGTACTGATGCTAGGTGGCACCAAGATATGACATACAGGGACAAGCATATTATTCTGATGGTGGATGGCATCAGGACATAATGCAACTATTTCAGGACCTAACGTGAGAAACGTAAGCCACACAAGTATGTGTGTCTGTTTTCGTGTCTGAATGTATTGTTTTATGTTTGTGGTCTGTATTAGCTGGAGTTTGAATTTAGAGATCTGGTTTGGGGTCTAAATTTAATTTCTGTTACTGTAGAGTTTATTGATGGCTACAGAAATGAGAGCCCAAAGATGTCTTGGCAGAAAATTCTACAGGTCAAGAGATAGTCTGGAGCTATAAAAGAAGAGAAAAGAGAATGACCAACAAAAGAAGACATCATCTGAGAGTCCTTGTATTTATTCAATTTTGTTGTTTAAGTACCTTAAATACATGATTCCACAATACGTATGCAAAAATTGACCATGTAGCCTAGGGCTAATTGACTACTGGGTGTAACCACGTCTTTTGTTAATAGTGTGAGTTTCTATAAAGAGTGATATAGTCAGCAAAGATTTTACAATACCAATATGGGGATATTGTCCTGTGGCAAGGGAAATAGTAGAACCCTGTTTTCAGTGTATTCATATAGAAGCAGAACAAGAGCATAATTTTACCATTCTGATGATATAAAGACCCTTCAGTTGTTTAATACTTATGTTTTGCTTCAACGTCTACTTTTTTTCTTTTGCACATTTTTTTTTTTAATTACAAATTTTTTTTAAAAAAGTACAGTAAAAAAAAAGGAATTTAATCTACCAAATTAACAATTATTGTCATAATAAATGAGCACACAATAGATCTCATAGTCTATAAAGGCCAATTTAATTTTAAATTGTATTAGAAAAAAAGAACAAGAAATCTTATGTACATTTCTTAGAACTGGCATTTATTTTACACTATGTCTAGAATGCTTTCAATGTATAATAGTGGTGTAATATCTTAGGATTTTATAGCAAGTGTCCCAGCTCTACGCTTACTTTAATTAATTTCTTATTGATATAATTAGAGCAATTTAATGTTAGAATGCCTGGTAGTGTGCCATCTATTTATAGAAATATGTACACAGTCTAGAATTGTTAAATGTATGCCCTTAAATTTAAAAACTCAACGTTAATGAGTTTTTACATAAGGTTTTTAAACATATATATATTCTCCATTAAAAGTATACAGCAGCAATCTATGGAAATTAATTGCAATATTTTCCATTACATACCTAATGGTGACATAAATCAAGCCAAGAACCATGTGACAAACAGAGAACATGGCTTTAGCATGAATTGCCTCAGTTTTGTAATGCCATTATTAGCTACATGGCAAATATAGATGAAGCATATGGTGTTTCCAGTTAGGTCCATACATATTGGGACACTGACACAAATTTAACTTTTTTACCAGTTTACTGAAACATATTCAAGTTTTAGTTATATAATGGACATGGACATAAAGTCCAGACTTCCTGCTTTCATTTGAAGGTATCCACATTAAAATTGAATGTGCCACTCTGTTTTTAAAAGGACCAAAAGTAATTGGACAATTGATTCAAAGAGTGTTTCATGGGCAGATGTGGGCAATTACTTTGTTATGTCATTCTCAATTAAACAGATAAAAAGCCTAGAGTTGATTTGAGGTATGGTGCTTGCATTTGAAAGGTTTTGCTGTGAAGAAAATATGCGGTCAATAGAGCTCTCCATACTGGTGAAACAAGCCATCCTTAAGCTGTGATAACAGTAAAAAAAAATCTGAGAAATTGCTACATCATTAGGAATTGGAAAAATCTACAGTTTGGTACATCCTGAGAAAGAAAGCACTGGTGAACTCAATGCAAAAAGACCTGGGCGTAGTGGATAATTGCAGAATAATTTCCATGGTGAAGAGAAACCTCTTCACTACAGTCAACCAATGGAACAACACTCTCCAGGATGTAGGCGTATTAATATCCAAATTTACCAGAAAGAGCAGACTGCATGAAAGTAAATATAGAGGGTTCACTGCACGGTGCAAGTCACCCATAAGCCTCAAGAATAAATAAAAAGGCGAGATAGGACTTTGATAAAAAAAAATCTAAAAAAGTCAGCACAGTTCTAGAAGAACATTCTTTCAACCTCTACCAGATCAACCTCTACCGGAATGATAGAAAGAAAAAAGTATGGCGAAGATGTGGTATGGTTCATGATCCAAAGCATACCACATCATCTGTAAAACCCGTCAGAGGCTGTGTGATGGCTTGGGCATGCATGGCTGCCAATTGATCACTAGTGTTTATTGATGATGTGACACAGGACAGAAGTACCCAGATAAATTCTGAGGTATTCAGAGACATAATGTATGCTCAAATCCAGCCAAATGCAGCCAAACTGTTAGGTTGGTGTTTCAGAATATAAGGGACAATGACCAAAAACAAAAAGAAAAACAAAAAAGTTTATTAAAGAAAAGAAGGGGAAATGTTCTTGAATATCAATCCCTGTTTTTTAAACCCCAAACTTTGCAGCATTTCACTTTTTTAAAGAATAAACTTAACCAAAAGGCCCAAAAAAAAACAACAACTGCTGAAAGTACGGCCTACAGAACATTAAAAGGAGGAAACCAGCGTCGGGTGAGTCCATGATTTTTGACTTCAGGCAGCCCATTACCAACTAAGGGTTATCCCCCAAGTATTTAAAAAATTAACATTTTAATTTACAATTTTTTTAATTTGTTCGATTACTTTTGACCCCCTGGAAATAAAGGGGATTGTTTTTTAAAAAAATGTTTAGTTCCCCATTTTTATGCAACCTTTGTTCAACCCACTGAATTAAAGCTGAAAGTTAGAGTGGCAAATTTTTCTAAAAAATTGATTCGCCCATTTCCCCCGAATTTTCCGACAAATTTGTTTCGTTCCGAATTACTTCGGCACAAAAATTTGCATTGAAAAGCAGCTTTTCCCCAGGCTCACAGACCCCTGCAGGGTGCTGTAGAACTTGTGCCATCTTAAATTGCAGGGGGGCTTGGTTTGGGTCTTCATACAATTTGTTTTTAGTATGACACGCAATACGCCCCCCCCTTAGAACGCTTCACATAAAAATTCCCTGGGCATTTAAAGAGGGCAAAACTGCCCAAAAAAAACCAAAGCGGAAGTACCTTATAAATCATGCCAGCGAAAGCTAAAAAAAAAACAACTGAGGCCGGTGGAACTTTATGAAGAGTGGGGAGGTGCGGGGGGCAGCCAAAAAGGATGAGGTAGGCATGGCACAATGACATTCTGGGGTGGCAAAACACGAGGAAGCCACAGAGTGGCACAATACTGAGAGCGGAGGTCCCGGCGGCACAGTATGAGGTCAGGCATGGAAATGACATTCTGAGGCGGCTAAACAGTTTTTGGCCACAGAGTGGCACAATCCACAGTGTGGAGGTCCCCGGCGGCAGCGTATGAGATCAGCAGGGGCACAATGACATTCGGGAGGCGGCTAAACATTTGGGCCCCCACAGAGGGGCACAACACACAGTGTGGAGGTCACGCGGCAGCAGTATAACAGGCTGGCAAATGACTTCGAAGGCGGCAAAACGTATTGGGCCACAGAGTGGCACTTCACACAGTGTGGGGTCACAGCGGCAAGAAAGAGATCAGGCAGGGGCACAATCATTCGGAGGGGGAAAAAAACCTATTAGGCCACAGAGTGGCACAAAACACATTTGGAGGCACGACACAGCAGAAAAGATACATTTGGCACAATGACATTCTGGAGGGGGCCAAAACAGGAAAGCACAGAAGGGTACAAGACTAGAGCGGAGGTCACGGCGGCAGCAGCATAAAAGTCAGGCAGGGGCACAATACACAGTGGGAGGCACCAGGATCAACGCACAAGGTCAAGAGTGGCCAATGACATTTGGAGGTGGCAAAAAAGGAGGAACCACAGAAGGGTACAATACGGAGGGGAGGACCGGCCAGCACATGAGGTCAGGCAGTGGCAAAATTAAACACAGTGTGGGGGACATGGCAGCAGCCACACAGCAGCATGAGGTCAGACAGTGGCAAATGACACAGGTGGATGCACGGCAACACAACACAGCACACATAGGTCATGAGGGCAAATGACAGAGTTTTTGGGGTGGGTCAAAAACCAGTCCCTGGTAAAATGGTGGTAGGCAGAGGGAGAAACTGCCCAGATGTGTGGTTTTCAGGCGGGTGGGGGCATCAAAAATTGGCTGAGGCAGGTAGTTTGAACCCAGACTGAGCCTAAGGCATTGGGTGGGAAACCTGGCCGCCCACGCCTTTTTCATCTTGACAAAGGTCAGTGTTCCCTTTCCCCCGTGGACAAGCTTTTCTCCTTGGGGTAAAGATGGCCCCCCCCACACAACACCCGCTCTGATGCCACACTAGGGCCCGGGGGCTGCCCTTTTCTCCACTACAAACTCGGAAAATGCGGCCACACACCATTTGGCTGCCCAGTACCCCCAGCGATCTTCTAACTGGGTGGCAGAGTGCTGTCCAAGAAAGCAAACCTTTTTGGTTAGGCTCTCCGGTCCTGCGTGCTGTTCTGCTGCTGGCGACTGCCCTCCTCACTACCCGGGGGAAGGAAAAACTGCTATCAGTAAACCCCAGCTTAGTTACTACTGAGGGAGTGGTACTGCCCTCCCCCCAAACCCTTCCCCCAGCGCCGCGGCAGTAGCACGTGAGCCTGGGGAAACCCCCCCGGGTCAGACCGTCAGGGGAGGGACGAGCCGCACTAGGAAAGCAGCCAACGATTTACGGGGGGATTTCCCAAATTTTTTTTTGAGTTTGTCCCCCTCAAAATCGGGGAAAAAAGGCTCCCTTTTTGGGACCGGTAGCGAGGGTCCAATAGGGTGGAACCCAGAAGTCATCCTTCTCCCGGGATGCTGACTATTCGGCGTCACTGCCAGGAAAATAAGTATGCGCGGGCCTCTCCAAAGTGACTCCGGGGGGCCCCCGCCTCCAATTCACGTAACTGCCAGGTGTTTGGGGGGCATCTGCCCATCTTCCCTCATCTCCACCCACCTCCCCAGCTGCTCCTTCCCCCTCCTTGTCACCGGGTAGAAAACCCACTAATTTCACCAGACAATGCTTCGCTCCAATGTCCTCCTCCCCCCCATTTCAGTCCCCACCGATCATGTGGCCACGAATTAGTCCCACGTCTCCACCCCCTGCCCAAACAGTTTTTTCAGCATCGTTCCAGGACATAAAAGCAGTGGAATGCTTTTTCACCCCTTAGTCCGGGGCGACTGACAAATAACATCGCCCCCTCAATGGCCTCAACAAACGGCAGTGTCACGCAGACGCCACTGGCTGACATTAAAGTTACACAGGGATACTTCTTCGCCGGATCATCAAAAAAATCGTTAATGACCTTTCTCTGTTCATACAGCGGCCCAACAGTGCAGGGGAATTCCAGGGGGGGAAAAACACGAATCAGAGTGTGGGGGGGAGGCCCGTTCTGCGCTGCAACCGAGGAGGGTGTTCCCTTTTGCTTTTGTACAATGGATAAAGTGCTTGCAATTTTCCTGGCCATTTTCAAATGTTCTGAAGATCGGGGAAGACTTCAGGAACCTTTTTCCCAACCAGATTGAACACGGGGGCCCCCAGAGGGCATGGACCATCTCCCCTGGGTGCAGCGCGGACCCCATTTTCCCTCCCATTGTCCGTCACCATGGTTCCCAATTTGCAGTTGGCGCGGAGAAAGCCACACATCGATTTCTTGCTGCATGACCGAGCTTTCCCTCCCCTGTGGACTTCGTTCGCCGGGCAAGCCAGGTGTAAACGCGTAAACCCCGCGGGTGCCCACACATGGGTATGATGGGCAGTACTTGTGGGGGTGGATGGGGGTGGGGGTGGTGGAGAGGGGGAGGGGACTTGGCGCAGGTGCACATTTGCAAGGGAGGGAAAGCGGCGTCCCTGTCCAAGTTGTGGTGTCCGGGGCTGGAAGCACATTCACCCAGTGGGCCTAAAGGACATGTCGGGCCCTAAACCGTAGTTACAGCTCCAGCTCCGCCCGCCGTGACCTTGGAACAAACCGATAACCCAAGGACTGACCCACCTTTTTTCTACTATTTATAAAATGCTGGTACTGCCTTTTTGGAAAAAAATTACGGGTTGGGAAACCCCATCTCGGCTCGGCACAAGCATTAGTTCCTGAACGGGGCAGGTCCCCCATTTTTGGAAAGGGGAAGGGCTGCAGTACCAACAACTTGGTCAGGGGCACGCAGCTGCTGCACCTTGGGTGGTTTTACGCATACTGTTTTCTCTTTGCAATCGCCTCGCTGAATGATGCTGGCGCCATGATAGGGGAGAAGCAGAGCATCTGACCGGGGGATTTATTCAAAGAGAAACAGCTCCCTTTTGCAAGGTGGTGGGGCCTTGACGGGGCAAAGGCATGCGTCCACTGGGCGCTGTGCTGCGCTTTGCTGCGGCGGCAGGATGGACCACCAACTGGCCACGTTTCTCCCCGGCCCCCGATGGTGACCTGATGTGTTGACGCAGGGCCATGGGGCCAACTTAGCTCCCCGGCCCCGCTTCCGTTCTGCCCACAAATTTTTAAAATATACCCCTATTCGGCTCCTCCGGGGTCTTAGCAAAAAACTGCCCACACCCCCCGGGGTATCGGGTTTTACCGCCAACGCTCCGCACTGGTGACTACTGCCGCCCCCTGCCTCGCTGAACCCCCGTGCTCACTTTTTTTGGGGCCCCGCGAAGCGGGTTTTTTAAACCCCGTGGGCCCCTTGGCTCCCGACCCACACGCTGCTATCCTGCTGACTCACGGGGCCCCAGACCCCCCTTGCTGGGCTGCGCTCTGCCTGAGCGCAAGCGACGCCCTCTTCTCCTGAGATGAGAAACCCCTTTCCTCACCCCCTCCCAAGTGTGGCGGGGACATCATCACTATTTTTTTTTTTCATCGTCATGTGCCTCATCACCGTTCTTGGGATGCCGAGGGGTGACCTCCACAACATGAACCCCCATGCCCCTCTCCCCACTATACTTTGCCGCCTACTGCAAGAAGCAAGGCGATATTGGCCCCATTTCTTTTCTGCCCCAAATGCTGCTGATGCCCCCTCAAATTTTTCATCCTGCTATATAGTGGCGCTGACCCAGACCACATAGTAATCTCTGGGTGGGGAACCGGATGGGACAGAGGCGGGCTGAGGGCAGGTGAGGGCCGCTGCCCGCTCCCGGGGGCCCTGCCAAACTAATGGTTTTTTTCTGAGGTTCCCACCGATCTTTTTGGTGGGGTTGTCAGATTCATCTGGGGGGAAAGGGTGACCTAGTCAAACCCAACAAGAAACCCTTGGGTTGCTGAACAAACACCCGTAGTGACAGCGGCAGTTGTGGCCTCACCGAGTGACCCCTGCTGCACGTCCCCTTGCTGTGCTGCGACCTGGCCTGTTTCCCGGGGAAGTTTGTGCCATGCCCCGCAGGGCAAGCCTCCACCCTCTGTCTGACATACTGTTTGTTCTAAAATGTACAGACACTGTTTGATGAGATATTGTATATGAAAAATATAACCCGTTTTTTACTCCAAAAGAACCCAGTAACAAGCTTTGGGAACCCTTTTATAAAAATTTCGCTCCACAAAGGCCAGGAAAAAATTTACTTGTATGTGTCGTTAAAAAAAACGTGTGTTTTACTAAATATAAAACACAAACAGGGTTAATTTTAAACCTTTGGCTAATTTTGGGTACAGGAAAAAATTTTTATATTTTTGGGGTTGAAAAAGACGGTTTATTTTTGTCACACACCAGCAAAACAAGCTTAATTTAAACCCCTGATGTAAATTGTGCCCCAAAAAAATTAGCCCCCCAAAATAGTGCTTTGTAGCGGGTTTCAATTGCGTGTTTTCTACCCCACCCCAAAAAGAGATACAGTTGTAATTAACCCTTTTCTTGTGAATTAGGCTACAGGGAAAAATTTTATATTTTGGCGTTGAAAAAGCGGTTTATTTTTTTTTAGCACACCCGCAAAATAACGCTTAAAAGTTTTAAAAAGGGCCCCTTTTTATGTTAAAATTTTTTTGCCCCCCCCAAAATTTTTAAAAATTTCCTTTTTCACAAAAAAACTAAAAATTTTTTTTAAAAACCCCCCCCCCTTTTTTTGTTTAAAAAATTCCCCCCGGGGGTTTTTAAATTGGTGTTTTCTACCCCCCCAACAAAAGAACAGTTGTAATTAACCTTTCTTTTGAATTAGGGTACAGGAAAAATTTTATTTTTTTGGGGTTGAAAAAAAGGTTTTTTTTGTCAGCACACCCCGCAAAAACAACCCTTAATTTAACCCCCCGGATGTAAATTTCCCAAAGAATTGAGCCCCAAACTGTAGCTTTGTGGGGTGTTAAATTGGTGTTTTTTTACCAACAAACAAGAGATACAGTTGAATTAACCCTTTTTTTTGAAATTTGGCACAGGAAAAATTTATATTTTTTGGCGTTGAAAAAAGGGGTTTTTTTTTGTCAGCACCCAGCAAAAAAAAACCCTTTAATTTAAACCCCCGGATTAAATTGCGCCAAAGAATTGACCCCACAAACTAGTAGCTTTGAGCGTGTTAAATTGCGTGTTTTCTACGCCACACAACAAAGATACAGTTGTAATTAACCTTTGCTTGTGAAATTTGGCTACAGGGGAAAAAATTTTTATTTTTTTGGCGTTTAAAAATACAGTTTATTTTTTTCAGCACACCACAAAACAACCTTAAAATTTTCCCCTGGATGTAAATTGCGCCAAAGAAATTTAGCCCCCCAAACTAGTAGCTTTGTACGTTTTTAAATTTCTGTTTTCTACGCACAAACAAAGATACAGTTTTAAATTAACCCTTTTCTTGTGAATTGGCTACAGGAAAAATTTATATTTTTTTGGGGTTGAAAAAAGACGGTTTATTTTTTTTCAGCACACCACCCAAAACAACCTTAATTTCCCCTGGATTTTAAAATTTCGCCAAAAAATTGAGCCCACAAACTAGTAGCTTTGTAGGTGTTAAAATTGCGTGTTTTCTACCCCCACAACAAGGATACAGTTGTAAATTAAACCCTTTCTTTTGGGAAATTTGGTACGGAAAAATTTAATTTTTTGGCGGGGAGGAAAAAAGAAAACCCCCGGTTTTAAAAATTTTTTGTCAAAAACCACCCCAAAACAAAGCTTAATTAACCCCTTTTTTAAATGGTAAAAATTTTTTCGGAAAAAAAATTTTTTAGCCCCCCCCAAAAATTTCCCCCAGTAAAGGGGGTTTTTTTGTGGTGTTACAAATTCGGTTTTTCTTTCCCACACAACAAAATACTTTGTAATTAACCTTTGCTTGTGATTGGGCTACGGGGAAAAATGTATATATTTTGGCGTTGAAAAAGACGGTTTCTTGGGGTCAGCACACCAGCAAAAACAACGCTTAATTAAACCCCTGGATGAAATTGCGCAATAGAATTGAGCAACCAAAAATTAAGTGGTATTTGGATTGTAAAAACGCTGTTTCATTAAATGAATACAACAGGAACTGGCTTAGATCCCACTTGGATATTGAATGAATATGCAGCTGCAGTGGACGCACACTGGATTTCAGATCCAATACCCCAAAAAATTAGAAATAAACATTAAGAGAAAAAGTCTCTGAGACAAGCTGAGACACCCCACAAAAAATCGCTATATAAAAATCAATTCTTCATAAGAGTTATCAGCCTCGGCAGCACCTTCCCTGATGAGCACAGTGAGAGGAGGGGTGAGCTCCCGGCGTTGCGCCCGGACTTATATAGTGCGGTGACGTCACAGAATCCCGTCGGTCTCTGATTGGCTTCACCTCTGCCCCATGTCATGCAGGCTATGCCCTTCTTCCTCCCAGAGGCTTTGCCCCATGTAGGCCATGTGCTCACACCATTTTATCAATCAAAAGCACACTTCTTTTAAACCGAAGTACCCCAAAGTTCGACTTCGTTCCGAACCGAAGTTTTCCTGAAATTCTAAATGAATTCCACTTCCTTAGAATGGATTCGCCCATCTCTACTGAAAGTCTGAACGGAATTGCTTTGTTAAAAATTCACTGTGGTAATGTACAGAACCAAAATTAGAAAAATGTTGTCTCTGTCCAAATATTTTTGGACCTCATTGTATGTGCTTAACCTTTACTTGCCATGTAGGTGAAAATTGCACTGCAATAACAGGAAAATGTGTGGTAGAACCAAATGCAGTTTTTGCCATGTGGTTTTTCGCTATGTTCGCAACCTTTATGACTTTTCAACTGACATTGGGCGGCATGGTGGTTAGCCTGTTGGCTTGCAGTACTGGGGTCCTAGGTTCAAATCCCACCAAGGAGAACATCTGCAAGGAGTTTGTTGGTTTTTCCTGTATTTGCATTGGTTTCTTCTGTGTAGTCTGGCTTCCCCCACTTTCCAAAAAACATACTGATAAGTTAAGCTGAAATTGGGACAGGAACTAATGTGAATAATGACAATCTCTGTATAGCGCTGTGGAATCTAATGGAGCTATATAAAGTAATAAAATAAAATAAACTGACAGCCTTAGTATCTAAGAGCCAAAGAGCTAGGATTCCCTGTATCTATATGCCCTGTTCTGCATTTTAGAAGGATTGTCGGTGACATCAATGACAATCCCAACATCACCATTTGGAGTATTTACTTCCAAACAGAGATGCCTGGAAAAGACATGTGACTGCTGCAGCCAAAGAGCAGCTGGAGAGCGCAGGAGATGATTATGCCAACCAGAAAGACAACAGAAAACTGGGGAAGAGCTATGACAGAGTGAGCACTGGAATAAGGGTATGTTCACACGATGTATTGCGCCATGTACAGTACGCGCCCAGTACATCATGATCAGCGCGTACTCCCGTGGTGCAGTGGGGCGGCAGCCCACTGGCCCCACAGACATGCATTACTCGCGGCGCGAATTCGCCGCAAGTAATTGACATGTCACTTATCTCCCCGTGCGTACAATATGATCGTATTGTACAAGCGGGGAGAGGAGGCATAATCCATAGTTCTCTGTGAGAACTATGGATTGCCATAATTTCGCAGTGCATCTTGGCCGTATTAGAGCGCAAATATGCAGCGAAATGCGTGCCGAAATTACCCTGTGTGAACATACCCTAAAGGTGAGCGGGGAGGTAAGTATCACCTTTCCTATTTTGAGCAGCAGCACAGCACATCCCCTGTAAACAATGTATACACTGTATATATACACTCACCGGCCACTTTATTAGGTACACCATGCTAGTAACGGGTTGGACGCCCTTTTGCCTTCAGAACTGCCTCAATTCTTCGTGGCATAGATTCCACAAGGTGTTGCAACGATGCTCAATTGGTACCAAGGGGCCCAAAGAGTGCCAAGAAAATATTCCCCACACCATGACACCACCACCACCAGCCTGAACCGTTGATACAAGGCAGGATGGATCCATGCTTTCATGTTGTTGACGCCAAATTCTGACCCTTACCATCCGAATGTCGCAGCAGAAATTGAGACTCATCAGACCAGGCAACGTTTTTCCAATCTTCTACTGTCCAATTTCGATGAGCTTGGGCAAATTGGAGCCTCAGTTTCTGTTCTTAGCTGAAAGGAGTGGCACCCGGTGTGGTCTTCTGCTGCTGTAGCCCATCTGCCTCGTACTGTGCGTTCAGAGATGCTCTTCTGCCTACCTTGGTTGTAACGGGTGGCTATTTGAGTCACTGTTGCCTTTCTATCAGCTCGAACCAGTCTGCCCATTCTCCTTTGACCTTGGCATCAACAAGGCATTTCCGCCACAGGACTGCCGCTCACTGGATGTTTTTTCTTTTTCGGACCATTCTCTGTAAACCCTAGAGATGGTTGTGCGTGAAAATCCCAGTGATCAGCAGTTTCTGAAATACTCAGACCAGCCCTTCTGGCACCAACAACCATGCCACGTTCAAAGGCACTCAAATCACCTTTCTTCCCCATACTGATGCTCGGTTTGAACTGCAGGAGATTGTCTTGACCATGTCTCCATGCCTAAATGCACTGAGTTGCCGCCATGTGATTGGCTGATTAGAAATTAAGTGTTACCGAGCAGTTGGACAGGTGTACCTAATACAGTGGCCGGTGAGTGTATATATATATGTGTGTGTGTGTGTGTATATATATGTGTATATATATATATATATATATATATATATATATATATATATATATATATATATATATATATAGTATTTAGGATGAGGATGAAAATTAAACTGAAGAGTGTGGTGTGCATATGTATTCAGGCCTCTGAGTCAATACTCTGCAGAGCAGTCTTTAGATACATTGATAGCTTCAGTCTGTTGAGTATGTCTCCACCAGCTTTACACATGTGAAGGCAAAATAGCTCTAGCTTTGTCAGATTGGTGGGAAAACGTTTGTGAATAGCAATGGTCAAGTCATACCACAAATCGTCAATAGGATTTAGGCTTGGACTGTGACTGGGCCATTTGAACACATGAATAAGCTTTAATTTAAACCATTCCATTGTAGCTTTGAGTGTATGTTTAGGTTCATTGTCCTGATGGAAGGTTAAACTATGCCCCAGTTCCAAGTTTTCCTCCAAGAATACCTTGTATTTAGCTCCATTCATCTTTCCTTCAACTCTAACTAGCTTTTTAGTCCCTGCTGAACCAAGTTTCCCAACAGCATGATGCAGCCACCATCATGCTTCACATCAGTGATGGTGCATTCAGGGTGATGTGCAGTGTTGGCTTTCCTTATCAATAGTAGTAGTGGAACCAATAAAAATATTCAAATACTTTAATCATTCCTTTTAAAACAAGTCTCACTGACATTAATCCATTCCATGTAGAGTGTCAGACAATATAACAATACAGTACGATACTCAGTATTTAGTTGCGGCCATCCATTCCGTTCAACTTATCAGTCCATTAGTAGCTCCCACCTCATGGAGCAGGAGACGCCGATCACCAGAGCGGGCAAAGACGCACAGCAAGTGCGACGTTTCGGGGAGAGCTCCTCCCCTTCCTCAAGCAAGCAGTGTTGGCTTTTCTCCACATGTAGCATTTGGCATTTAGGCCAAAAAGTTTAATTTTGGTCTCATTTTACCAGAGGCCCTTCTTACACATGCTTGCTGTGTCCCCTACATAGCTTTCTGCAAACTGCAAATTTCACTTCTTATGGATTTCTTTCAAAAATACCTTTCTTCTTGCCACTCTTTCATAAAGGCCAGATTTGTGGACAACACTAATAGTTGTCCTGAGGACAGATTCTCCCACCTGGGCTGTGGATCTCTGCAGCCCCCCAAAAGGGGGACCCTGGGCCCCCTTGGCTGCTTCTCAAAATTAAGGGTTTTTCCAAATGCCCCTGGACGTCAATTTTCGAGGGAGGGCCCAAATGTTTTGGTAGGTTAGAATTTGTCATACCCCTTTCCCATTTAAACAAAGAAGGATTAAAACCAGTGCCCCCGGGAGGGGGTTCAAAAGTTTGGGGCCCCCTTTTTTTTTAAAGCCTCCGTCCAACCAAAACATTTCCCTTTATTTTTTAAGATGAGCAGCCCGGGAGGGTTTACTTGGTTTTCATAAAAGCTGTTTTGTTCCCCTAAAAAAACCTCTTTGGGCCCTTCACAAAAACGGTGTAGTCTACGGAAATAAATTACATACAAAAGTACTCTTTTTTCAAAATTTGGGGTTTTCTAAAGGAAATTTAAATTAAACGGGGTATTTTATTTAAATTGTTTAAAGGGGGCCCAAAAAATTTTGCACGCTACATTTTTCCATTTTTATGCATAATATATGGTGCTCTTGAAAAATGTATCCCCTAAGTATAAAAAATTTTTTTACTGATACAGGGGGTTAATGCGCTTCAGCTAAAATTTTTCTCATTATCAAAACAGTTCCCTTGTATGAAAAAAATTTAGCGGGTTTTTAAGGCCCAAGGCTACAGTGCCACCTTCTGTGCAATATGTACACCACCGCATACTACAGCAGTTTATATTTGTAACTGAGGGCTCTCAACTGAAATACTGCATTTGAGGACATTGTGGAACTTTACCTTTGGCTATCATAGACTCTGTGGCCTACAATGTAAAAAAATTTTGTAAAAAATTACTTTTTTACAGCCCTTTTCCCCAGGTTTGAAAATTTTTTGGGTTTTTTTTTTCATGGCAAAAAAATAATAATCTGTTTCTACCTGTAAACTGGGCTGTAGGCTAGCCATGTATGTTATGGAGGGTTTATTTTACTATTCTACTTCTGTAAATACCTAAACAGTAAGCTTCTTTCATGTTAAAAGCCATTAAAAAATAAAAAATAAAAAAAGTCTGGGTTAAAACACAAAAATTTTCCGGGAAGGCTCCATGAATTTGGGCCCTGTATTAGGGAAACCCCATGCATTTTTAATTCAAATTCGTTCCCTAAACGGGCTTTTGACCCATACAGAATGTGTGTATAAAGATTTTCTTTCCCAAATCATGAATATTTGAATAAATGAGAAAAATTTAATGACATGTTCCTTTGCTGCCTTTATAAAAAAAGGTATTCCCTTGAAGAAGTGGAGGAAAACATGATACACCAAATATTGCCACTTTTTTTTTTTGGACTTTTGGGTAGTGGACCCAATTGGACCACTGCAAACCAGGGGTTAAGCCATGTCAGGGACCCAATTTTTAAGGGCTGGGGTTCACAGGGCCCTTTTTCCCAAGCCACAATTGCGGGACGGATTTCCCCTTTGAAATTTTTTGGCCCTTGAGTACGGGGGGGGGGGCGCTGCTCCCGTTTCCCATAGCCCACCCCATTATCCACAGCACGAAACCCCCCCGGGGGAAAATTTTGGGATTTTCACTTTCCCCCCCCGCCCCTTTTTCACCGGGGGGAAAAAAGGAGCCCGGGGAATTTTTTATTTTCTCTACGAGAAACTGTGGTTTAAACCGTAATGCGTGGAAAGGGAAATTCCCCCACCCGAAAATTGCAGCGCAGTACGGCGGGAAAATCCGTCCCAAAGGAAATAACCGGTTGGAAGGGCCCCAAAAGGTGCCCCTCCCCTTTCCAAAAAGCTCCCCCGCAAGGTGGGTTGGGGTTGCTGGGGGCAAAAAGGCCCCCCCAGGTAAAAAACCCTCATTTGGCTTCCCTTGCAGTGGAAAGGCCGAGGTTAGCGAGGAAACCAAAAATCAGAAGAAAACCTACGGTTAAATAAAGGGAAAAACAGGAAGGTCAGGAAAAGCAGAGGCCCCCGCAAAATAAAAGGGACAGAGGGCGGGCCCCGGGTCGGGAAACCCACGGTAGAGACAGATAACTGGGAAATGCTTTTTTTAAGGTAACAAAGGGCCACATAGATCAGAAAAAATTTTGAAAAGGGCAAAAATTGGGCACGCAACGCGAAAGCCCTTTAGAGGGATGGGACAACACAGGGGGCCCAGCAAAAAAGGAGCGGCAGGGAGCAACAAGGTGAGTACAAAGCGTGGGGAAACATTCGTTTGATTGGGTGTCTGCGGTTTCAAAAATGGTTGGGTCCCAGCCCCAACCCGTGCCGGGAAACAGCAAGAGGGGGAGCCCAACGGGGGACACCCATGACCCACAGTGCAGGGGACCCGGGTACCCCCGAAACACACATACAGGGCCCTTTTAATTATTTAATCGAAAGGGGATTTCTGCATAAAAGGGAAAGGGGTGGTCTGCATATTACCCTCTGTAAATTATTTTGGAACCCTTTATACTTTTTTTGGAAAAAAAAACCCCTGAAAATTAAAAATTTAAAAAAACATTGAACAAGAGCTGATAAATTGTTTTTTAGAAAATGTCTTTTGGGTTTCTTTCTTTTTTTATTAGGCGGGCTGAGGTTTTACTTAAAAGGGGGAACCTTCAGTAGACACGGGAATAGTTTAAAAAAAAAACCCTTTAATAATAAAAGCCAAAAAGAGGGACAAAGAAAAAATTACGGGCCCACTCCTTAAAAGGGTTTTAAACAGTTAAGAAAATAACAGACTTAAAAGAAATTTGGGAAAAAGCGTGTTCTTAAACGGGCCCAAGGAAAAGGGGAACAAAATTTAGAAAGCTTTTTACAGGGGAAAATATGTTTTTTAAGAAAACCCCTGATTTTTCTTTTTTAGGGATTCAGTTTTTTAATAAATGTGAAAACCCCTTAGGGATAAGAAAGTTCGTATCAGCTCACCCTCTCCATGAAATCAAGTTTCCCCTGCAAAAAAGAATTTCCCAAAGAAAGGGCCAACAATAGCACAAACCCCAAAAAAAAAGGTATTCCGCAGAAAAAAGGGGATTTTAAAACAAAAAAAAAATTGTTTGAGCTTTTTTCAAAAACCCTAAAAAAACATGAAAAAAAAAACCCCTCTCTCATAGTCCCGGAGAAACATCCTTTTTTTAAATTTAGTCAAAAAATTCAAATTGTTTATAAAAAATTTTTGAAAAAAATTTTCCATTTTTTTCCCAAGTTTCAAAAAGTTGAAGGCGATATTGTAAGGCAATTTTCCCAAACCATAATATTTTTAGGGACTAGAAATCTACCAAAAAATGTCTACGGGTTTTTTGGAACTTTTTTTAAAAAAAGCCTTTTTTAAATTTTTTACAAAAAAAGGGGGGGCTTTTATAAATTTAGTAATTTTTTCTTTTCAAGAAAACCTTTTTGAAAGACACGTTTTTTTTTTAAAAGGCCCCTTGAAAGGCAAATAAACCCCATCCCCGGGCGTTTAAGCCCCAAATTTTCCCCCCGGTAAAATCTTTACAAAAAAGGGAAAAAAAGGGGGGAAGTTCCCGGGCCTGCCCTGCATCCCCCCGCCGCAATGTAACCCGTGGCTGCCGCCCGCCCCCTCCCAAAGAATGGGAAAACCTAAGGGCTTTTTTCAAAAAGCCCGTTTTTTGTGACCCGTTTTTAACGGTTTCCGTTTTAGGGAATCCGCAAAAAAAAGATCAAACCCAATTGTCATTTGATTAACATTAAAGTTAAAGGGCAAAAGCGCACCCGTGTTCTCCCAAGGGAGATCGGCGAGCGTTTTTTGGGGCTCCCTTTCCCGTTTGGCGCTTTTTCGGTTTCCGCTTTAAAAAAAATTTGAAAATGACAATTCTTCTTGGGGTTTTAAAAGAAAGGGTGAAAAGCCCATAGGAGATAATGGAGTCCCCCTTTTGGGGCACCTGCCCAAAAAGCGCTCCCACTGGGGAAACATTTCCCCTTAGCTTTTTGAAATCCTGAAAGGGGGAATGCAAAACAAACAAGGGGGGGGAAATTTTGGGGGATCGCAGGTGAGCTGGGAAAGGAGACACTCCCCAGCGGCTGAGGCTGGAGCGAGGTGGCGGGAATGATCACTGCGGGGAACCCGGGGGTGCGGGGCTGTCGGGTGCTGGACCCGAGGGTGCGAGCGGGGGTTGCGGGCAATAACCAAAAAACCCCAAAAAGCGGCTGGAGCGAGGGCGGGTTTTGATAAACAGCAAAGGCGGGAAATGGGGGGCCGAGGTGGGGCGGGATCAGCTGTGGAGGGCCGGGGTGGGGGCCCCTGATCGCTGTGGCGCGGGGGAAACCCCGGGGGCCCGGGTGGGGGTAGAACAGCTGCTGGAAGCGGGGTGCGGGGCCTGATCAAGCTGCTGGGAGCAAAGGGTGGGGCAGGCTGCGGGCTGTTTTCCGCTGCTGGACCCCAAAAGGGGCTGCCGGACCCGGGATCGCGGGGGTTGGAGGAGCTTTCCCCAAAATAAAAGGCCTGAGGACGAGGTTGGGGGCCCGGATGGGGGGGGAGCCTGATCAGCGGGCCTGGAGCGAATTTGGCGGGCTAGACATTTTGCTGGGGGCCAAAGGTAACGGGGGGTGGGGTGGCGGCCTGTTTCAGCCTGCGGAGGAGGTGAAGGTGAGGTGCGGGCTGATCGTGCTGGGATGCGAGGTTGCGGGGGTGAGGTGGGGGCCCTTTTTTAAAAAAGGGGGGAAGCAAAGGTTTGGGGGCGTTCAGTTGCTGGGCAAAGGTTTGCGGGGGGAGGGTGCGGGCTGACAGTGCGGGGAGCGGGGGTTCCCAGGTGAGGTGCAGGGGCTGATCATTTCGGGAGCAGGGGGCGGGTGGGGTTTGGGGCTATCAGCCCCTGGAGCCGGGGTGTGGGCCTTGATCCCCTGCGGGAAGGCCGGGTGGGGCCGGTGGGGTGCGGGTCAACAGTTCAGCTCGGAGCGGGGTTTTGGCGGGCAAAAGGTTTGCGGGCTGATCAGCTGCGGGAAAAAGCCGGGGGGGGGGGGTTTAAAGGTGGGGGCCCTTTGATCAGCTGCGGGGGAGCGAGGTGGGGAAGGGCGAGGTGCGGGGCTGATCAGCTGCGGGAGCGAGGTGCGGGGGGGGGGGTGCGGGCCTGTTTCAGACTGCGGGAAAGCGGGGGTTTCCGGGCAGGGCGGGCTGATCAGCTTGTGGAAAGGGGGCGGGCTGATCAGCTGCTGGACCGAGGGAAAAGGAGAGGGGAGACTCCCCTCTGTTCTAAAAAAGGGCCAACCCCGGAAAGCGGAATGCGAAAACGCAATGAAAAAGCTTTTGGAAAAACGGGATCCAAACACAAAAAAATTTCAACCTTTGCGTTTTGCGGGAATCCGCTTTTTTGGATGGGGCCTTTAAAACCCTTTAAAAAAAACAGATCCGTAAAAAGGACCCAAAAACCCCGGGTTGTAAACCCAAACCAAAGGGGACTTTCCCCACAAGGCCTTTTTTTGGTGCTTTTTTTGGTCGGTTTTTTGATTTTTTTTTTGGGATATCGGCTTTTTTGTGCAAAAAGACACAGAAAAATTAATGATTTCCCTTGTTGCGGGAAAAAAGCCCCCAAAAAAACCCCTATCAAAAACGCAAAAACCAAAAAAACCCACCGTGGGGAAAGCCCACAAAAAAAGGTTTTACGTTGGGGGACTGATTTACCCCCCGTTCTTTCAATGCTGCCTTTTTGGGAAAGGTTAAAATGCAAAGCAGAACGGGCAAACCGCATTGTAACGGTGATCTAAAGACCACTGACACAAGTCCCCTGTAGAATTAGTAAAAAAAAAAAAAATTTTAAAAAAAGGAAAAAAAAAAGAAAAAAGAAAAATTTAAAACCCCAAAAAAAAATAAAATTTTAAAAAAAAATTTAAAACTTCCTTTTTCCCCCCTTTTTCCCAAAAAAAAAACAAAAAACAAAGAAAGGGAACTTTTTAGTATCGCCCGGGTGTCAGGGGTTTTGCAAAGGGACTCAAGGGCCCGGGGCAAAACTTAAAGTTTGGGGCCCCTCTTACCCCCGGGACCCTCTTTCTGTTGACAAAGGGATGGATTTTCTCGGTGCACCCGGTGCAGCCCAATTTTTTTATTTAAAAGGGTTTGTCCAATGGGAAAGCAAATGGTTTTCCCAAAATTGGGGGATAAAAAAAAAAAGTTTATCCCAGTCAAAAGGGGTTGGGACCCCAACCCCAAACCCCTTCCCAAAAAAAAAAAACCAGGAAAAAATGCAACTGTGCTTTTATTTTTGGGTTTATTTGTTGTTGGAGTTTAAAACTGCATTTTAAATTTCATTTATCTGTTTTATGGGGGGTCAGTATGCATAAAATGGACCGCTTTTATCAGCGAAATTTTCCCCCCAAACAAATAAAAAGGGGACTAATCCCACCATATTTATGCCCGGCCCCAAACCCCCAGTTATAGCAAGACCAATTTTCCCCAATAAAAAAATATACAGGGACCTTTTTAATATGGGGTTAACAAAATCACCCCAATTCACCAAAAAATAATGTGAAAAAATTTCCCCATTTTTAACTGTTACTGAAATGTAAACCGTTACTCTAACAAAATTTTTACCGTAAAACAGGGGACCATTAAAAGTAGTAAATAGCAGGGGAAAACACGGGGGGAAGACAAAAAAAAAAGGTGATTACGGGGAAAGTTACATTTGAAGGACTCACGGGTGAATCTTTTTTTAAATGAGTCGAAAAACTTTTTTTTCTTTTTCTTCGGATCCCGACCCTTTGACAATTTCCCCGGGCCCCCCAAATTCATCCCTGAAAGAATTTCCCAAAAACAAACATTTTTAAAACTCAAAACGGGGAAAGGGGCCCCCCAAAAAAAACTATGGGGCCCCTCATCTTGCCACCAGAGAAAGGAAAAAACCCAATATAGTGGGGCCCCCTGAGTAGTATGGTAGGAAATGTAGGGCCCCCCTTTTGTTAGGAAAAGGAAAAAAATTATGGGGCCCCAGAGTGTTTTTACGGTATATATGGGGCCTTTTCCCCAAGTAGTTAGGTAAGTATATTTTGGGGCTCCAATTTTTCCCTAAAAATTTAAGGACTTCCCCCCGAAAAATAAGAAATTTGTACATTTTTTTTAAAAATTCAAAATTTTTAGGGGCTGTTTAAAGTGATGTTTGTGATGAAATCACTACAGAAATATTAAAAATGTGGGTTTTTTTGTTCAACCTGTAAATATAAATTTGTTGTTAAAAAGGAAAAATAAGACATCCCCAAAAAAAATAACCCCTAGACGCCCTTTTCTAGGACAAAAATTAATTAAAAGATTTTTTCCCGGTGAATATTTTCAGGGGAAACGGGGTATTATATATATTTTCAGGGGAAAAAAATTGCGGGGACCCAAAAATATATTTACCTAAACTACTTTTGGGTAATAAAATAAATTTTTAATAAATTATTATAAAAATTTTAAAAATATATATTAAAATTTATAACAATATTTTTTTTTTCCCCTGAAAAAACCATAAATTTATTTATAAAATGATTTTGAAAAAATGAATAAAATATAACCCAAAAACATTGAAAAGGTTGGGAAATAATGATTTTTATTTGAAACAATAATTTTCTACTTCAAACTTTGCTTTCGTCAGAGATTTCTCCCTTTGCAGCAATTACAGCATTGCAGACCTTTGGCATTCTAGCTGTTAATTTGCTGAGGTAATCTGGAGAAATTTCACCCCACCGTCAAGCTGCTCTCACAACAGCTCAATGGGGTTGAGATCTGGTGACTGCGCTGGTCACTCCATTACAGATAGAATACCAGCTGCCTGCTTCTTCCCTAAATTGTTCTTGCATAATTTGGAGGTGTGCTTTGGGTCATTGTCCTGTTGCAGGATGAAATTTGCTCCAATCAAGCGCTGTCCACAGGGTATAGCATGGACTGGCAAAATGGAGTGATAGCCTTCCTTATTCAAAATCCCTTTACCAGCACCAAAGCAACCCCAGACCATCACATTACCTCCACCATGCTTGACAGATGGCGTCAGGCACTCTTCCAGCATCTTTTCAGTTGTTCTGCGTCTCACAAATGTCCTTCTGTGTGATCCAAACACCTCAAACTTCGATTCGTCTGTCCATAACACTTTTTTCCAATCTTCTTCTGTCCATTGTCTTTGTTCTTTAGCCCATATTAATCTTTTCCTTTTATTAGCCAGTCTCAGATATGGCTTTTTCTTTGCCACTCTGCCCTGAAGGCCAGCATCCCGGAGTCGCCTCTTCACTGTAGATATTGACACTGGCGTTTTGTGAGTAGTATTTAATGAAGCTGCCAGTTGAGGACCTGTGAGGCGTCGAATTCTCAAACTAGAGACTCTAATGTATTTGTCTTGTTGCTCAGTTGTGCAGCAGGTCCTCCCACTTTTCTTTCTACTCTGGTTAGAGCCTGTTTGTGCTCTCCTTTGTAGGAAATCTTCAGTTTCTTGGCAGTTTCTCGCATAGAATAGCCTTCATCTCCCAGAACAAGAATAGACTGTTGAGTTTCACATGAAAGTTCTCTTTTTCTGGCCATTTTGGGAGTTTAATCGAACCAACAAATGTAATGCTCCAGATTCTCAACTAGCTCAAAGGAAGGTCAGTTTTATAGCTTCTCTAGTCAGCAAAACTGTTTTCAGCTGTGCTAACATACTTGCACAAGGGTTTTCAAGGATGTTCAAAATATCCAATAGCTTTCTTACACAGTTAGCAAACACAATGTACCATTAGAACACCGGAGTGATGGTTGTTGGAAATGGGCCTCTATACACCAATGTAGATATTGCATTAACAACCAGATGTTTGCAGCTAGAATAGTCATTCACCACATTAACAATGTATAGAGTGAATTTCTGATTCAATTAACGTTAGCTTCATTGAAAAAAACTGTGCTTTTCTTTCAAAAATAAGGAAATTTCTAAGTGACCCCAAACTTTTGAACAGTAGTGTATGTATGTATATATATAATATATATATATATATATATATATATATATAATATATATATAAATTATATATTAGGCCCCTCCAGCAGTAAAGTAGGTATATATAAGGCCCTCAGTAGTTAAGTAGATATATATAGAGCCCCCAGTAGTTAGGTAGGTATATATAGGGCCCCTGATAGTTAGGTGGGTACATATAGGGCCCATGGTAGTTAGGTATATATAGGGCCCCCAGTAGCTAGGAAGTTATATATAGGACCACCAATAGGTAGGTATATATAGGCCCCTGTAGTTAGTTATATATATATATATATATATATATATATATAGGGCCCGTCGGTAGCTAGGTAGGTACAGTATATATAGGGTCACCAATAGTTAGGTAGGTATATATAGGGCCCCCCAGCAGTTATATAGGTATATATACAGGGCCCCTGTAGTTAGTTATATATGTATAGGGCCACCCGGTAGCCAGGTAGGTATATATAGGGCCCCCAGCAGTTAGATAGATCTATACAGGGCCCCACAGTCATTAGATAAGTATATATAGGGCTCCCCAATTTAAAAAAAATAAATTATAATACTCACCTCTGTTCTCCTGCTAGACTTCTCTTTGAATTTGGAGCTCCATCACGGTTTCAGCATCTACTAAGCCCTAAGCCTAGAGAAATAATTACATCTCACCGCTGCTTCCAGTGGCTGAACGAATGGGATAAGTGTATTACAGCCATTCAGCCTCAGATGCCGCCTGCTCAGCGCAGGCAGCAATTGCTAAATCGCTGGGTCTATGTGACCCATCGATGCAGCTGAGTGGCGAAGGGTGGGGCCTGTGGCCCTCTGGCTCAGGGGCCCAGTCGCAAGTGCAGCTTGCCACTGCTGCCTGTGTAATGACGTACTATATAAATATGTCACATTATTTAACCTGATATATTATAGTACAATTCCCTGAGTTAATTTTCTTGTGAAAAATAAATTATGTTAATAAGATAATTTCTTTCTGATTTTTATATTTTTCGTTTTTATAATTACAATCTTATGAAATACTTTATTTTAGTTATATTTACATTAATTTTCTTTTATTTCTGCTGTGATGTGTTTGTAATCACTGATAATACTGTAAGAACAGGATTTAAGGTAGATGCTATGTTGTATTTTTCTAATTTTATATTATTTAAATTATTAATTTTATATAAAATTTTTTTAATTTTAGATTATATAATTTTATAGTAATTTTATCTTATTGTTAAATTATTTAATTGTATATCTTTTGATAATTAACATTAGTTAGCATGGCCCCTGCTGTCAGGAATTCTGTGGAGTCTTTTCTAGCGGACTAACCATTGCGCTTACAATGCAGCACATATAAGCTTCAGGCCAACATTACCCTTCACTCCACCTACGTTGCGCAAAATGCATGAACCACAGTATGACAGGTTCATACATACTTGCACGCTCTACACTGCTCTAGAGCTATTTAGAACTGGCGTGTCGGCGCCAAGTTCATACATGTTGCCCTAAATGATGCATGTACTGAGAGTAATACTGTCCATGCAAAGAGGTAAGGAGTTTGCTTGATTGTGTGCCCTTCATAACTGTAGGGAGATGGTAGACTACTATCGATGATAGCTATGGTAGGTCGTTGCAGTTAATATTCATAAAGGCATACATCCTGGCTACAGGAAGAACATTTGCCCCTTAAAACCTTAATCTCAATCCTGTTGTTTTTTCCTGCAAAACATAAATATAGCAAAGGCACAAAGGGCATACACAGGGTTTTCTTACATGGGAAAGGGATTAAAAAAATTAATGATGACGCTCTGGCTGTCTAAATAGCTTTAGAGCAGTGTAGAGTGTGCCAGTATGCATGAACCTGTTGTAATGTGGTTCATACTTTTTGCGCAACGTAGGTGGAGCGCAGGGTAATGTTGGCACGAAGCCTAAATGTGCTGCATTGTAAGCGCAATGGTTGGTGTGCAGCCTGCCCTGCCTGTACTAGCACTACTATGCTGAGAGGTAATAATTGAAAACTTAAGAAGCCAGTCAGTGTTACCTACCAGCACTAAGAAAGAGGAACATCTCTCCTTGGGGAGAGCACCATACGGTGTGTAGAGTTTTGAATTGCCTTTTTGCCCTCTAATAAGCATCTGCATATCACAAGACTTTATGGGAAAGGAGCTGAGAAGCTCAAGCGCCCTCTATTGGATGTAACAAATCCTCAATTTGCTTTTGACCCACTGGGTCTATAGAAAGCAAAATGGATATTAGCCAAGCCAGTATCACCCATCTGCATATAGTGCTGTTTCGGGGTTTGTGTCCCTCATTAGTGCAAAGCAGATCGATACTGGCTGGCTGGGTGGGAGGCAGTGAGTTGCTCAGAAAGGGGAACATCTCTCTTTGGGGAGAGCACTGTTCGGTGTCTACTGCCAGCACTAAGACAGGCAGAGTAAGCTCCAGAGGATATTAGTTATGAGCAAATGAAGAATGAAATATACTTAGTCTTGAGAGGAGATGAGATGTCTAAGGGGAGACATGATTCATTTATAAAAGTATATACAGTGGTATGAAAAACTATTTGCCCCCTTCGGATTTCTAAATCTTTTAGATGTTTGTTACACTTAAAATTTTTCAGATCACCGGACAAATTTAAATATTAGACCAACATAACAAAAAAGTAAACAAAAAATGCAGGTTTTAAATGAAGATCTCAATTACTTTGTTTTCATTTGTTCCTGAACTTCTTTGGATCTCTTCACGATGTCTAGCTTCTGAGGATCTTTTGGTCTACTTCAATTTGTCAGGCAGGTCCTATTTAAGTCCTATTTATGCTTCCTTGCATGAGAACAGGTGTAGCAGTAATCAGGGCTGGGTGAGGCTTCCCAAAGATCAGAGAAAACACAGTTAATTTATATTTTAAGAGAGGGGGAGGACAATTACTTTTTCACACAGGGTCCTGTAAGTTTCGATTACATTTAGCCTTAATAATAAAGATCTTCATTTAAAACCTGCATTTTGTATTATGTTTGTCTAATATTAAATTTTTTTGGGGTAATCTGAAACCTTTAAGTGTGACAAACATTAAAAAGATTAAGAAATCAGGAAGGGGGCAAATACTTTTTATACCACTGTAAATGGCCATTACAAGGAATAAGCAGTTTCATGTAAAACCTCTTCAAAGGGAGCACTTCTTCTGTCTGGAGAAATAAAGGTTCAGTCTTCAGAGACAACAAGCTTTTTTACTATAAGAACTGTAATTCTGTGGCATAGACGCCCTAAGGACCGGTCAAAGCAGGAACTGATGAGAGCTTTTAGAAAGGCTTAGACAATTACAATAATATCTTTACTGATGTAGACATATAGAAACAAAGTTTTAAAATCTATAGTCCCACCCCTTTCATCCACATCTTCTCTCTCTCCTTGGTTGGACTTGGTGGACATTTTATTTTTCAACTATGTATACAGCCTTTAAATAGTACAGTCACACTGTTACAATATACTACACACTATTACACCATACTATTACCCTAGAGGGGTAGATACCAATTCTGTGATGGTGCTATATAAATAGATGATTACAGTACAGTTAAATCCAGTGACTTATGGCTGTTGTTTTCTATGATTAGGGTTCACTTCCTCTCTTCTCCAGCCCAGCCCACCATTACAACTTTTCTCAGTCACAACTCATCTCTGCACAATTTGCTGAACAATACAAATTGACTTCTTGTTTTTAAACAAACCAACCGTCGTTCCCTGCTTCCCCCAACCTAATACCCTTTAAAAGGACCATTTTGTACCAGCCACTACTAGTGGTATCCTGAAAACTATGGTTAAACACCAAAATAGTTCCAGATACCTCAGATAGTAATAGTTGTAATAGTGCCCCACACAATAATAGTGTCCACAATAACAACAGAATAATCATATCCCCTTTGTGGAAGTGCTCATGAAAAATAAAGAACCTTTCAATTCTCTTAGATGCCCAGGTAATCAATGCTGATGGTAAAATGCCACTGCATACCAATAAATGAACTGACATAAATAACTAACAAAAGTCTTATCATACGGGCAAAGCTGTTTCTATAGGCGCAGCTGCTGGAGTGAAAATCCAGTTGTCAGGGGCAGCAGGGCTCTCCAGTGATAAGGCAGGGAATGTTTATTACTGTCCCCACCTTCCCAATCATTGCTTTTATAGTGCTCAGTGAGCGCTGTATATACTGGTCATATGACCAAATGGGCTTCGTAACTGCAGGAGTTGATTGGTCAAACCTAGACCAACGCTGCAGTGAGTTCAAGGGACTGTATTTCCCCTGTAATTGGAGCTATTATATCGACCCATGTTACAGGGTAAATCAGAAAAAAACTTAAATTAGACTTTTTTCCGTGATATATTTTAGAAAAATGTAATGTAAAAATTACATGAAAATAAAGTGTGTGAAAACGTTATTGCATTCGTGACATGTTGCGTACTGTGATGTGTTAGTGTGGATTTAACCTAGAGATGACCCCTGCATAAGTGTTTGCGGCATGATGCGATGTAGTTCTTTAATAGCGTACCAAAACCTCTTATAGTAAGTCATCTGTTAGTCACTTATGTCAGTTCATTCATTGGGTCACTATGGAGTACTCTAATAGTGTATCTGTGGGGAACCGGGGGTAGAGGAGAGGGCTGGAAGCAGAGGTAGTCATTGCTGAAGCTCTTGCTCTGGTCATGGCGACTATCACACACATCGACCGCACCTCTCGTGTCTCTCCCACTCTGGCACCAGTGAAGAGGGGGTCTGCAATGCAGATGATTGTGGTAGCTGTTCCCTGGGGCACACGCTGTAGATGGTCTCTCCCTTGACTGCCTGCATGTCAGATGGTGCGTGAGGTGCCCTTAATATATGGTGCAGAAATAAGCAGGCAGGAGACAAGGAGTTAACGGTGGTAAACCCATCTTAGGCCTCTTTACTTCAACCTGACAAGATGGTACAGCACATGGCTGTGGACATGCTTTACAATACAGTTCCATCTTTCCAGTTGCAGCCACTATGTAGACCGAGGCAGGGTGATGTTCCTATACCCAGACCATCGCTGAGTTAACTCTTTCCTGCTTCCTCTCCTATGCGGCTAGGGAAGATATGGGTTAGAACCGAGCTCCGCAGTTGTTCACACAGATACCCTGAAGGTGGATATCAGTACAGAGACTAGCTCCCTTGAAGAGACCCATAGTGACCCCTTTCCTGTGGGCAGAGACACTCCTAAGAGGAGAGATCTGGAGAGACCCAGAGTAATTAAAATTCCTATGTTTTAAAACCGTGTAACCTGACCCCATCCTCTGGTGTTGTTATATTTTCTCCCTCCAAAGCTTTGAGTAACTGTAAATGGTTACATTTCTGCAAAATCATCACACCTATACAATATTCACAGACATGCTCAGGGGTGAAAAAGAGGTAAATTCTAGAACATTCTTAGTGCAAACATAGTAGAAAACAGTGCAAATATTCTTGAACATTATTAAACATTTTTAACCCTTTAGTAGTATACCATACCATCAACTCCTGCATACTACATATCTTCAATGAAGACTATATGTTTACATGAAACATATTGTAGTTTATCAATTGTAAGTGCCTCCCACTGACTTGAAGATGTATAATACCCATTTGTTCAAAATGCATCACATTTCATTGCTTTTTGCTGTTTTTGTGGGAACAGTTGAATCTATAATTATCGGAATTATTCCAATTTTCTTTTAACAACATTTCAATGTTAAACTAGTCTATTGATATTAGAAATGTTAATGATTTCTACTTGATAGGTTAAATTAATATTTTTTTTTTTTTAATGTTATGTGATAAAACTCATTACACGGTTTGAGAAGAAACAGATGGAAACTTAAAAGAAAATAGAAAAAAAAAAGGTCACATTGCTTATTTCAGGAACTGATAAAGAATAAATTGATTAAATCTAGACTTTCCCTCATCCCAAAGGGGATATGAAACATAATTGACTATAAATATTAGATAGAATCTACTTTTAGATATTTAAAATCAAATAACCTAAGAAACTAGAACGCCACTTTGTAAATAGCTTGAAAAGTCCATTGGGATCGCAAGTCATACATGAGATGAACATTTTCATCTTAGTTTTATTGCTTAGTGTTTTCAGGGAAGCCGATAAATGATTGCTATATTTTCATGAATTCTAAATAAAAGAAATAGGTAATATAATAAAAAATGTACAATTATTACAATAATTATAAAACAGACTTCATATGAAAAATACATTTATTCGCAAAACTTTGTAAAACCTCAAAATTACATAAAGAAATTACACCAATATTTTGTTTATTATTAATAATGAACAGAAAGAAAGAAAGAAGATGTCTTAGAAGAAGTCAAATTATATCATGGTGACGGCCACGGCCCTGGTTTCTTACATGTTGTTTGGAATTGTATTCACTAGTGTGAACTATGTTCTCCTCACTGTTTGCTTGATTGATTCCTGGCTAATGCCCTGGCCAGGAATCCTCCAGCACTCTTTAAGTTAATGGGTTTCTCTTTTTGATGGGCAATCCTCTGTTCCTATCCGGTCTTGTGTTTCTTTCCACCTATGGCCTCTATTCTGCCTTCTTTGATTCCCTATTTAAAGGTTCATTTCACTTCCATCTTTGCTGCTGTGAGGTTGCTTATTGCCTGTAGCTAGCATTTCCTTTCTTCGGTCCTTCTGTTACATGCCCTGTTTTGCTACTTACCATCTCTCTCCTAGTGATTTTGTACTGCTGCTCCACGAACGGTATTGTCCTTTGGCTTGACCCTGGTTATTCCTCTTGTCTCAACGTCTCTGTACCTCTCTGACTGTACTGTTGCCGACTTGGAGCCGCCGACTACGTTTTATGTTGTTTTTGTGACGTTTGTCTGTCTGTTTGCCACCTATATCAGTGCAGCCATCAGTCTTCTGGTTGGCGGCGGCCTATTAAGGGAGTCAGGTTCCCCAAAAGGCAGGGACAGGGGCTGGGATCAGAGTCAGGGCCCACTTATCTGTGTATGTGCCCCTGACCGGTCCCTGACACTTATGCCCAGATGCGTGTCCAAGCGGAAAGTGTCTTAGGTAGTGCTGTGCCAAATTTGAGTTCATGCTTATGTATGAAAGTGTCTCATGGCATGTGATAAAACAAATTGCTGTGCGCCAAAAAAGTGTCCTATGCTGTGACTAATTTTGTCTAAGCCTCTCCACTTTGAAAATGGCATGAATAAGGCCCCATGAACTGCAACACTTTTTGGCATGAGAGCTACATAAATGTGTCCTATCATACAAATTGGCATAGACACACTCCCCAAAAGTAATAGGAGGCTGAGCCGTAGCACTGTTGGAAGTATGTGCTGGCCAACGTGTACTTTCAACAGCAGGCATATTGTGGCGCGAACATATGGCGGTGCAATATGCCATGTGAGTATGCCCTTACTAGGATAGTGAGTGTGTATGTTTTAGACTATGTCCACGAGTATTTCAAGTCGGAATCCACATGGATTCTGACTTGAAATACTTGTCTAAAACCAAAAGTAAACATTCCCATTATCCTAATTAGAAAATATGCATTGTAGTTAATACCACGAGTATTTTCTACGTTCAGTTTATCGCTATACAAATTTCATTCTTTAGCGGTATTCCACGTGGAAAACGCTTGGAAACTTACTATTGATGTTAATGAGGATGGCTAAAAAACTTGTTCAAAACACTCTAAAAAAATTGTGTGCAGTTTGGTAGGTTTCGTATTGTAAACTGCGAGTACAAAAAGAGGAACCAAAATCCACATGTAAAAACATGTGAAATACTCATTGACAAAGTTTTCAACGGCAGAATCCGACAAATAAATTTTACTTGTCTTGTGGACGAATTCTTTTTTTTACAAAAAGGCCAAGACTAACCTATTTCCCATCATTCCTAACCACGCACATTATAATTTTTTGTGTACATGCGGGTTTAAAAACTATAATGCTTTCTTATGTTTTTTGCAACTTATTCAAATGAATCTCTCTTCTGTGACACTTTAGGCTTTATTCTCAAGCAATTTTTATACAAATTTTTTTCTTTTTCTAAAACTAGGGAAATAAAATAAAATATGCATCTGTTTTTAAGTTTTATATTTATATTTTTAATGGCAGAAAGTGCACTAAAATAATTGTTATGGTTTTTAGTATCCCAATTTATGGTAAGGCTAGGTCGCGGGTGCGCTCACGTCTCCCCTGTTCGGCACACACTTTACTCACTTCCCAAAGCTCCTGCTCAACTGCGGTCCACTGCGTTCCTCTGCTCTATGCTGGCACATACTTCTGCTATCCAGGGCATGCGTGCGTCAACTCCGTGAAATTTAAAGGGCCAGTGCGCCGGTTATTGGATAATCACTGGCCGTTGACCCTATATCTTTGGTCTATGCCCCTTGCACCTTGCCAAATCGTTGATGTGATTTAGTTGCTGTTCCTGTGAGAGATTGTTACGTTATTCCATGTACCTAACCTCCTGCCTGTTTCTCCTGACCATGTTTCCTGCCTGTCCCCGACTACATTCTTGCCTGCTGATTCTGTACCACACTCATCTGGCTGCCACTGCCAGCAAGTCGCATCAGAGATAGCAACCTGGGAGTCTCCCTCCACACAAGACCAACCAGCCTAGCCACAGGCTCTAATTAAACCCGTGAGGCTTCATAGACTATGCTAACTGATGGGGCTTATACCACTGTGACATTTATATAGGTGACATATAGCTTTAGGTCATTAGAGGTATTTAAAAACACCCCCCCCCCCCCCCCCCCCCCCCCCCCCCCCCCCCCCCCCCCCCCCCCCCCCCCCCCCCCCCCCCCCCCCCCCCCCAAAAAATAAACGGCTACAAGTTGTAGTTTAAGCTATCCTTGTCTTTAACCCCTTAAGGACATTGAGGTTTGTTTTTTTTGTTTTTTTGGTTGACATGTTAGATTTTTCCTCTTTGCTAGTGTTGAGCGATTGGGTTGGCCATCGACATCGGTCGATGGTCGATAGTCGACCATCATCGACAAGATAGTCGATAGTGAGCAGTCGATTATGAGTAGTGTTGAGCGATTACGTTGGCTATCGAGATCGAGCGATAGTCGATAGTCGGCCGCTATCGATTAAGGTTTTTCGATAGTGGAGCACGATTATGAGCGATTACCATTAAAGTTAGGGAGGCAACAAAACACCTTCATTTTACCACCCAAACAAGATCTGAGAAGTGAAATTAAACATCCACAACAGTCAAATGGATACGTGCTGCAATCTTAGGCAACACACTTAGGTTATAAAAGTCACAGGGAAAAAATAGTCACCAGACCATTCACTATCCCTGTCTGGTACCACAGATGACCCTTAAACTGCATCACCCACAAATTAAAAAGTGCAGAGGCAGTATGATTTGAACCCATCATGGTTACTTGACCTGGACATTGAATATCCCCTGTCCTGGAACGCAGCATGAGCCCCCAAACCTGCATGACCCAAGATTTAAAAAGTGCCGCAAAAAAGGAGTCTTTCAACACCATTTTAGTTGAACGGGACACTAACTATATCTGTTCTGTACGCAGATTGACCATTAAACTGTTCTGACCCACAGTTTAAAAAGTGCGGAAAAAGGAGTCTTTCAACCACCATTGTTAGTGACTGGACATATACTGTCCCTGTCCTGGGCCACAAGTATGACCATTAAACCTGTCTGACCCCCAGATTACAAAGTGCGGGAAAAAGGACTCTTTCAACCACCATTTTAGTTGGACTGGACATTGACTAGAACTGTCCTTATGCCACCAACTATGACCGGGATGGAGTTAAAGTGGTGCACTCGTGAGAGCCCAGGCTGGGTCCGTCATCTATTACACGCAGGTTAAAATGCCCTGATGGACACAGCAACAAAAATCTGTCGTGATGAAGCGAGTGCGGAATGCGGGAAGTGTGAGAACTCCAGCTTTCCATCAGTACACTGTCAAGACCTGGGTAATAGTGGGGGCGCTTGCCCCTCAGTATGATTGCGGACCAATTTGAGTTCACTTTGAAATACTAGTGGTTAACGCTCCTGTTACACCCAGATGCCCTTTTGCTTGGCATTCTTTTCTCATTTTATCACATGCTGGAGGAAATTGTCTCTGTACTTTGTTCTTCTGTCCGTGCTTCCATACTCCATGTCCTCTGAATAACCGCTACTCTGGTCAAGTTTTCCTGTCCTCCCTTGTACAATTCAGGGGAATTGTTTACCAGCTTTTTGTACATGCAAGTTTTTTAGTAGTTTAATTCTAGAAAACACATTTTTAAAATAGGATGGAATCCCCACCATGTCTTTGTTCTCTTTTTTTCATTGTATTAAATGGGTTGTTCAATACAGGGATTTGATAGCTATGTTAAAGATCTTGCAAAAACAAGTCATTTTGCTATATGTGTCCATTAACAGGTCGTCTACCTATTCCTTGTTTCTGACAGCACCATCACACTGAGCCTTCTTGACCAATTGTGAAGAACAATATGTCTGTTAGAAATCACATTTTTTAAACTAGGACCTGTTGTATAGCTGGTTGTCAAAGCAAAATGCCGCCCAAAAATCAAAGCATGACCTTGAGCCCACTTTGGACAATGTGGGAAGAACCAAACGTCTGTTAGAAACAAACATTTTTTAGAATAGGACCGTAGTATCGCTGCATGTCACAGCAAAAATGCCCCCAAAAATTCAAAGAATGGACCCTTGAGGGCCACTTTGGACAATTGTGAAGAACAAATGTACTGTTGAAACAAATTTTTTGAATAGGACCTGTAGTATAGCTGAATGTCACAGCACAATGCCCCCAAAATTTCAAAACATGACCCATGAGCCACTTTTGACAATTGTGAAGAACAAATGTCTATTAGAAACAACATTTTTAGAATAGGAACTGTAGTATTTTCTGCATTTCAAAGCAAATGCCCCCAAAAATTTCAAAGCATGACCCTTGAGCCACTTTGGTCAATTGTGAAGAAACAAATGTCTGTTAGAACAAAATTTTTTTTATAATAGGACCTGTAGTATTGCTGCCATTTCAAAGCAGCATGACCCAAAAAATTATAAAATGACTTCTCAGCCACTGTTAAAATTTGAGGAGAAAAATGCACTTAGAAGCCACATTTTCTGTTCCACAAGACATGATTATTGCTGTATCTCACAGCTACATACACCCCAAAAAATTATAAATATGACTTCTCAGATCACAGTTAAAAATTGTGAGGGAGAAATGCCACCTAGAAAGCCACATATCTGTTCCAAGGACCATGATTATTGCTTGTATCTCACAGCTACATGACCCCAAAAAATTATAAATATGAACTTCTCAGCCTAACTATTAAAAATTGTGAGGAGAAATGCCACTTAGAAGCACATTTCTGTTCAAAGGACCATATTATTAGCTGTATCTCACAGCAACATGACCTCAAAACCATGAAAATGCGAAAATTCTTTAAGATTAAGTGAGTAAAATATGGAATACGGGTGTATGAAACCTTGCTGTTCTTTTCAGGGTCTCCTCACAGCAAAAGAGAATAAAAGAGGAAAAGGGAATAAAAATTGCAGTAAAGAAATGATCATTTTAAAAAAAAGTTTCAAGAGGACATTCTGTTTGAAGAGGAATGTGAAGTAGACCGGCAACTAATCGGTGAACTCGGCAATTGGGGCCACAACATCATCAGAGATCCACATTGCCTGATTTCATCTTGATGAAAAGTCAAACGATCCACATTATCTGTGGAAAGCCGGTATGCGTTTGTCTGTAATGACACCTCCAGCTGTGCTTGAAGGTCCGCTCAGATATGACGCTGGCTCGGGGCAGGACAAACACCTCTATGGCGAGACGAGCCAGCTCGGGCCATTCGTCCTTTTTGGATACCCAGATGTCTTTTGGGTCCGGAACACATGCTAAAAACAACGGTGTTGAGACGCAGATAGTCGTGCTCAATGATCTTAAAGCTGATCTCTGTGTGTTGGATGTGTGCCCTGCATTGCATGCGTTGGTGAGGTGGTAAACAAAGATTGCCAGAGGTCACCATTGGCTTCTGCCACCTTGCTGCTGCTGCCGCTAGCTTATTGGCTCCTACTGCTGTCATGTCACTGATGTTGTTCCACCGGGGCATTTGGGGAACGTAAAGCAGACGCATACAGATGTCTCCATGTTGATCAATCAGCAAGGTCTCCATTTCTGCATTTTATCTCTATTTGGGTGGGTGGAAGGAAAGTGCTGAGTTTTGATTTGTACCGGGGATCCAGGAGGGTGGCCACCCAGTAACTGTTGTTCACTTTTGATGGCCTTAACTGCGAGGATCATTGTTTGGAGGAATATGGAGCATCAAAGCAATCATGTGAGAGATGGAGCGCTTGATTTCCCAAGCCTCTGGTAGAGGGGCACTAGCAAACTGATCTTCCTCATCTTCCTCCTCCGCCTCAAATTCGCGCCACCTCTTTACAAGGCAGGGACGTCGGGTAAAGTCGGTGTCTAGAATTACCTCCTCCTCTCCGCTGCCTCGGCACAAGCTTCAAACACAGCCCTGACTTGCCTGAGATGATGCACCTGAGAGCTGATGCGCCACCTTGCACTAGCTCTGGACCCGAACACTGGCCTAATGAAGACCGATGAAATTGTGAAACTGTCGGGCCTTGTGGATTTGAGGCGAGAAAGGCTCCGTGTCCGCATCAGTGTCCGTCTCCTCCTCCGTCGGGGGGGGGGATGGCGGTACCTGTTGTTTCAGAGTGTCCAACGATCGTTCAAGAACATTAAGATCCACCACAATTATGCTCATCTGTCAAGGGCATTGTCTGCACTGACCATTTTTGGTGGCTTCTTCAAAACTGGGCAAGATGGTGCAGAGCTCTTTCACCTGCCTCCACTCTCGGTGGTTCTACACACGAGGTCCGCACCGCTGCTGTTCAGGCCATGTGTCACTTGTACTGCGTAATGGCATTGAGCTGCTGCCACAATCGCTGGAGCATGTGGAGGGTGGAATTCAGCGTGTTGGCCACGTCCACAATGAGGACGGTGACGGGGAGGCCGAGCTGACGATGCAAACGCAGCCAGGCGGGACGAGTAGGGTAGCGAACGGGGAAGTGCGAACTCTGTCCTCGAGCCTTCTTTAAGCAGGCAGTTCCAGGACCCGGGTTAGCTCTTTAGAAATTTCTGGACGACAAGGTTCATGACAATGTGCAAGGCAAGGGATGTGGCTCCAGCCACGATCATAAGGGCGGCCAGCAGGATTACGCCGTTATCGCACCTCACCTTGCCTGACACAAGGTTTTTGTCACCCAGCAGTGCTCGTCTCTTGCGGAGTGCCGTCCACAGTCCTGACTGTGTGTGGACGGTCTCCAAGGCAGATTATTTCAAACACGCTGGTGTCTCTGGGCACGTGATGCCACCAGAGACCTTGGGGAAAGAGCCCTGCACCCATCCTGCGGTTTTGAAGAGCGTGCGCGAGCCTGAGAGCCACCGTCACCCCAGAGACATTCCACCCAGCTCACCCAGTGAGCTGTCACAGAGATATAGCGGCTTTGGCCGTGCTTACTAGTCCATGTGTCGGTGGTGGATGGACTTTTCCGGACACAGATGCAGACAACGCGCTTGAATTTTAGATGACACGTGGGCTGGCCAGGGCAGGGACGGCTTTTATGCAAAGAAATGCCTGCTCGGCATCTGGTATTGGGGGCAGGCGAGGGCCATGACGTGGCGGAACCCATCTGGGTCCACCAGACGGAAAGGCAACATTTCCAAGGCCACAAAAGCTGGCAATGCCAAAACATTTCTAGGCTTTTGGCTTTGGGATGGTTTTGGGTTAAAGTGTTTATTTATCTGCTCCCAAACATGGAAGACAGAGGCTGGCTGCTAGACTGGCGCTGTACGGCGTGCAGTGTCGTCAAAAACTGGCAGAAGGAAGAAGGGGTAGGATGGGGTCTCTGGTGGTCTGGTGGTACCGGGCGACGGTGGAGGCTGAAGCGGAGGCTGATTCCCTGATCATGACTCTGTGAGACATGGCAGCTGAGGAACGCTTGGTGGGGGGAGGGAGGAGGAGGCGGAGACAGAGGGTGTGATAGTGGTTGGAGCCCGGCGTCGGTCTGGGCCTTTTTTGGCCAATGTGTTCCCTCCATTTTCAACTTCATGCATTGTCGCTGCATGGTGTACTAGACATGTTGGTGGTGGATTAACCACTTAAGATTCTTGCCTCTACTTATGCGTTTACGGCAAGGCGGCATATGACTCGCTGGGTTAATCAGCGGGTTGCTCAAAGAAGGCCCAGGTCTGAGAGGTCCTGGACCTTTGTGACTGCGCTAAGCGAGGATCGGGGTTGCCGCTGACCGTGGCTGCGAATCATATCCAGGCGGACTTCTGCGACTCTCCCTCTTCCTTTTTGAGGCGGGACTCGTACTGACACTACCCCAATGTCTTCCTCCTCGTCATTGATGAAGCGCTTGCCAGCAAATTCTGTGAAAAGACCACGTTGGATCAGCAATGTCGTCATCTCATCATCATCAACACAGGTGACTTGTCGTCCTGACATTCTGCATCAGGAGCTGCATGCTACAAGCAAGAGGACTGCAAGGAGTTGCCGGACGACCTGGGATTTTTGCCCAATTGACAGGCTTCCTTCTCTCCTCTGATGGACATCAGTAACTGGGTGTTAGAGCAGACAAAATCATCTCTTTGGCATCCTTGTATCTTTTAACATGCCTTCTGACCCCAAGCCGGATTTGTCATCAAAGAGGTCTCAGAAAATGGATTATCACCAGTGGTGGGTACACGAGGTTGACATTTGGGCTGCTTGCTTCATGTTGGATGGTTGCCTAATGACGACATTTGTGCCGTGACTGGGGGACGAGGAGGGTAAGCTGTGGATGCAGGTTGCATTAACCACTGAGAACAGATTGGCGTCGCTTTCGGTTACTGAGAATTTCACAGGGCCCTGACCACGATGACAGGCCTGACCGGTCTGAACAGACAATGGTGGCTTGCGTGTGTCGCCAGCACTAGAAGGAGAACCTTCTCTCGTACCTCTACCTCCTACACCCCTCTTTGTCGCTTACCACATGCATTTCGCTCCACATGTTCAGAAAGATAAAATTTAGAAAGTATGGAAGAGTTTTGACAGTCTTTATTAAAGCGGCAATCACAGCTATTCTTAAATCCCTCTAATTTCTACAGCCAACTTTGGGAATATGAAACTGAAATGTTTCTTGCGAATACCTGTGAAAATGCGGTTGGTGGATGAACCGTAAGACAAAAATCAACAGTGTTCCTCCTCAGTCCCAGGGATTTACAAATGCCAGTAGGACTAGGAATTGATAGATTTCAACAAAAATATCATACCCCCAAAAAATGGTGTTTTTTTGCTATCTGCGCCAAACTGAGATCAACAATGTGTCCACATAAAAATATCAGAAGTTACACGGATGAGAACATCTGTGTTTTTTGCAGCAAATGGACAAACATGAACAGTTGCTAGAAATTTTATATTTCAGAATTTGTCGTACAACATGGCTATTTGAAAAAACTAGATGGGCCGCACCAGTGCAATACAGCTTATTTAAAAACTATTCGGATAATAAAAGGTATTTTGTTGCACCTATCAAATTACACCTGTGGCGACTACTCAAAGATTGCTGTATTCAAATTTAAACAATATGACCAGCTGGCCAGCGCCAAAGTGAAAAAAAAAAACAACTATGTCTGAAATGTACCGGATAATAAAAGGTATTTTTTGGGCAACCTATCGCAAATACACCTGCGGTGACTACAAAATTGCTGTATTCAAATTTAAGTGCAGGCTGCACAACATACATGTTATATTTCACCCAAAAACTGCCTAAAAAGTGTTAATAAAAACCCATTGCAATGCAGGGTCTAAACTCTAAACATAGAGCAAAAAACGAAAAAATTAACCAGCTCACCGTTTCCTGTGTAGACCTCCGCACGTATCCCGGTCAGAGCAGTCCGTAAGTATTTCAAGTAATAAAAGCATAAAGTAGGATGATGCGAGCGGGTACCAATAAATAAAAGATATTACCTTTATGGTAATTCCAAAGAATGCATTGGTAACCTGTGATGGCTAAACAGACAGAAAAAAAACCTTGAACGCCGTACGCGTTATCAGGTGGTGCTGAGACCACCCTTAATTCATGGCATCTAAACAACTAGTCTGGCTGCACATTCCACTCTCTTAAAGGCCTGTCTGTTGTTTCGGCCCGCTACCCCCCCTCTCACCACCCAGCGGCTGTACAACGCTAGATGCTCCTTGAACTTCTAGCCTAAGTAACTAAAATCTGCAAATCTATTATCGACCTAAGTTTCTAATGTTCGCAGCACTAAAGCATAGTTGTTCCTGTGTGACAAAATAGAACCAATTGAACAATTTCACGCTGAGCTTGTTTTGAAAGAGACCGAGCACACGTCCTGCTCTTATGATTCCAGGACACACACTGATCATGAACAGGGAAGGGCTTTTTCTATGTAAAACGAGGTCATGTGATTTTTCCAGCCAATCGCACCATACACATCACAGTATGACGTCGCAACACCCAGCTCACCCTGCTCTATTCCTGTAAGCTTTGCTGGCACCATATGACAGGAACTCACGCTGAAAATGGCGCGATATTAATAGATTATGCAGCCCACATATTTAACCGCTATAAATTTATAGTGATCGAAAAAAATCCGATTAACATAAAAACCGTGCCGATTTCAATTTGTCGATAATAATCGCTTCTAACACTAACAAATGGGGCCTCGCAAACAGACTTGAGTCAAGTGGGGGTCAAGAGGGGGGTTGAGTGGGTGTCAGGAGGGGGGCAAGTGGGGACAGGAAGTGATAGAGATTCCATACCTCCCTCTGCTTCTTCTGCTGCTGCCTCTGCCCCCGTAGTTACACTGAACAGCGTAATTGAGGGGGTGGGGTCAACCCCCTGCAGCCAGTGACATGAGGGGAGTGTCTTATGATGCTTCCCCTGCATCCCTGTTCCCCTGTACTGGCCACCTGCGATGGAGAGAGGTTCCCTGACAGGTGGTCAGTGACTGCGAATACTGTGCATGTCCTGCAGACGTGCAAACAGTAAACTGCACAGTGCAGTCCCGTGGATTTCGGACATATGCCCTGGATCATCCCAAAAAAATCAGGACTCCTCCCTCCCATCCTGGGACGGCAGGACATTGGTCCCAAATCGGGACTGTCCCACCCAAATCGGGAAGGTTGGGAGGTATGGTCAGGTGACAGGCTGACCGCATGCAATGACCCATCCTGCAATTCCTCTTCAAATGATATGATGGCTTCGGCATCATTGTGAAGAATGACTTGGTCATCTCCCTGACATGCTATAGAACAGTCTGACTGCGAATCATCCCATGTCCGAATGTCAAGGGATGGATACTGGTTGTGAAAGACAGAACAAAGGGAGCCTGTTAATTTGATTGATTTCTACACCTGGCGGGTTTTGAGTTTCCCCCCATTGTACCGCAAGGTATGCCTGTGTCATCCATTCTACCACTTCTTCTGCATGTGGTGGTTCTAAAGATGACCAATGCCACATTGTCGAAATGGCAGGCTTGTTTGACTTCTGTCTAGCTACGGTGCCATGAAACTCGGACAGCACCATTCCCACTCCTTCCACACCAATGTTTTCATATGGCTTTGTGTATGATTTGTGCATTATTATTTTTTTTGGTACCTCAATGAGTCAAGGTAGATATTTAGAGTGGCACACAACAGGTAATTGTATGATATTTTTGGTAGTGGCACTGGGTATATTACGGATTTGTTGTACCAGAAACAGCCATAAATTACACTGGATTTTTGGTAGCCATACACTCCACTAAATGAAAGTACAACATTACATTACACTTTGTTTTGGTAGCTAAATAAAACATATCCAATAGACTACATTGGGTTGAATACATTGGGAAGGTTGTACTACCTATAGTTTAAAAAACTCATATTAGGAGACATATTAGGAGACATATATCATATACTCATACTACGACCTGGAATAATCAAATGTCTGCAGTATCAAAGCATTTTTTTAGTACACACAACAGAGATTTAACCAACTTACAAGTAACTGCTTTTGAAAAAGTGCAGCGATCAACTAGGTGTGGAGACTTACGCAAAAAGGTTTTAAGTTGTGAGGCAATGATGTTTATTTTACTCTTTGCCAATAGATAAGCCAGGGGCTTATATGTAGACATGATATTTTGCACCAGTATTGGACAGGGCTGTTTTGATTATAATAGTTTATTTTTGCCATATACTTGCTTTATATTGTTTAAACTTTAAATGTCATGTGTGTTTTACGGTTCTCTGTTGGTTTGTGCATGATACTCTTTCGGAATAAATAGGGTTAATGTGGAACACGTGGTGTCTTAGTTGATGTCAGTTGCACACATTCAGTAGTTTAGTGTGTGTCCTGCCATATTAATCCTGAGTGAAAGGTTAAGTCGCCACACTGTTTTCCACGCCCCGGGTTTAGCATGTGGCCGTTTTTACTCTTGCACACATAAATGTTGGACTGGAGCGTTAGCGGGCCAGATTTAAGCAGGTCGGCCAGCGATACGGAGGCATTGAGAGTTTGGGGCATTTATTGGGGCGCTCCGCCACAGACGGCGCCGAGTTGTTGTTCTGCGAGTACGGGCTTTCCGTACTGGTAGGGAGTTTAAAGGGGGTCGGGAATGTGGCGGAGACGCGGGCCAACACGGGTGCAGCCTACCCACGACCTCGCAGAGGGGAGACACGCTAAACGTGCGGTATGAACAATCTTTGGTGACTCTCGTTCCTCGGGCCCCTGAGGTGGGATACGTGGCATGCCCGGGGGAATAGGGGATGAGGCAGGGGGCCGCTGCTGACCCGCCTCCGCCGGCCTTCACCATTTGACAACTCTATATGGTGGGTTCGATTATCGTCTGTCTCTGCAGGCTTGTCGTGTGCCTGCTTGGACTGTGGCTTCAGCTTGTGTGCTGTGCCCGATCTGTGCTAGTCCAGATGTCTTGTGATGTTGCTGCTTCTTTGTTTTCCTGCCTTGGTGGGGCCCGGCTGTCCCAGTTACTCTCGCTTAGTTCTTGTTGGAAGAAGTTGTTGGAACCGTGCTCCCACCCTCTTATTTTCGATCCGTGGAAGGAAGGTTGATCTTTGGTAGGCTCACAAGCTGGCATCTTCGCTACGACTACTAGGATTGTGTCAGATATGAGCGGAAAACGCTGTCAACGTGTAACATTTGTCTTTTACTCTTGATGTATGTTTTTAAATGGCTCAATAAAAGTTGAGTTTTATCTATAACTTTAACTGGATGCCCACAACCATCTTGTTGTATGCTGGATTTTTTCCTTTCTTGATTTGATTACATGGGTTTAATGTTACAGTGACGCAAATCTAAATGCACACCACTAACAACACCACTGATATCTATCATTAAACCAACTGCAAATCTTGTGAACTGTCGGGTATATATTGTATAAAAGACTATGCTGAAATCTGGACAAACTGGACAGACAGTATCCACACTACACCCTACATCCCCTACTATTGTGACCCAGCCAAAGAAACCAATGAGATTGCTGTAACATGATCCGCCTTTAGTGAATCAATACTGTTTTGGGACCAACACTTTGTCGGATAATTATCCTTACTTAGGTTTCCGTTATTTTTAGTAATACAGATCTCAAGCTATCACGTCTTTAGTTACCAGTTGCTTCTCTACTAACCTTCTTTTGGATAGTAACAACATTTTTTGTTTTCCAGTCATCAGTGTCACGGATGCCCCTGCGACACCCATCCCGGGAGGTTCCCCTATTAACTTACCCGACCATGCTCCTGCTGTAGTCTCTGGCTGGGCCTCCCCGCACCTTACCAAGAATTTGCGGACGTGTTGTCGGAGAAGCAAGCGGAAACCCTACCTCCTCATCGTCCCTATGACTGCCAAATCGACCAGCTACCTGGCACATCCCCTCCCCAGGGGCAGGGTCTGTCCACTGTCAGTACCAGAGACTCAAGCCATGGCTGCTTACATCCAGGAGAATCTTCAGAAGGTGTTCATTCGTAAGTCCTACTCACCGGCCGGGTTCTTCTTCATGTCTAAGAAGGATGGCTCCCTCCGTCCCTGTATCGATTACCGCAGTCTCAATAAGATCACCGTGAAGAACCGGTATCCCTTGCCGTTGATCACCGAGCTGTTTGATCGTCTCTGTGGAGGCAAGATCTTTACCAAACTAGACCTACGCGGAGCTTATAATCTCATTCGGATCTGAGAGGGAGATGAGTGGAAGACCGCCTTCAACATTCGAGATGGCCACTTCGAGTACCTGGTGATGCCATTCGGGCTCTGCAATGCTCCTGCAGTCTTCCAGGAGTTTGTCAACGATGTATTCAGAGATCTCTTATACACCTGTGTGATTGTCTACCTGGACGACATCCTGATCTTTTCATCTGACCCAGAGTCTCATCAGGCCCATGTGCGACAGGTTCTCGGACGTTTACGCGCTAACCATCTTTACGCCAAGTTGGAAAAATGTCTCTTCCACAAGACCAGTCTTCCTTTTCTCGGCTACATCATCTCGGACAAGGGTTTACAAATGGATCCCACTAAATTGTCTGCCATCCTGCAATGGCCATGTCCTGTAGGCCTCTGTGCCATACAGAGATTTTTGGGCTTCGCCAACTATTATAGGCAGTTTGTGCCCAACTTCTCCTCACTGGTGTCCCCAATCGTGGTCCTCAGCAGAAAGAATGCTAACCCGAGGTTTTGGCCACCAGCGGCTGAAGAGGCTTTTGTAAAGCTAAAATCTGCATTTGCTTCCACACCCGTGCTTTCTCGACCTGATACAGAGAAACCTTTCTACTTGGAGGTCGACGCCTCTTTCATGAGAGCTGGGGCCGTACTCACCCAAAAAGGGCCCATTGGCAAGACTCGCACGTGTGGCTTCTTTTCTAGAACATTTTCTGCGGTGGAGAGGAATTACTCTATTGGTGATCGGGAACTGCTGGCCATCAAAGTAGCCTTGGAGGAATGGTGCTATCTCCTCGAAGGAGCTCGTCACCCAGTCACTGTGTATACCGACCACAAGAATCTTCTTTATCTGCAGACGGTCCAACGGCTAAATCCCCGGCAGGCCCGCTTGTCGCTTTTCTTTTCCCGTTTTGATTTTCTCATCCATTTTTGTCCGGCTGAAAAAAATGTCAAGGCGGATGCACTCTCCCATGCTTCGGACGGGAGAGGGGATGAACCTGCACCACATTCCTCCTGAACGGCTAATCTCGGCTGCACCGGTAGATCTTCGGCAAATTCCTCTGGGCAAGGCGTATGTACGCCCGGCTCTTCAGAGGAAGATACTTAATTGGGGACATTGCGCTCAAGTGGCAGGACATCCAGGGGTACAAAAGTCTTGCTTCCTGATCTCTCGCTTCTTTTGGTGGCCTGAACTCGCTAAAGATGTTTGTGCATTCGTGGCATCTTGCACTACCTGTGCCCAGAACAAGTCTTGTCACAAGTCGGCAGGTTTGCTGCAGTCACTGCCAATCCCTAACTGCCCTTGGACTCATGTGGCTATGGATTTTATTACGGATCTCCCTCCTTCCTCCGGTAATACCGTGGTGTGGGTAGTTACTGATCGGTTCTCAAAGATGGCCCATTTCGTTCCTCTGACGGGTCTCCCTTCTGCTCCTCGTCTTGCCAGCCTGTTCTTCCAGCACATCTTGCGCTTACATGGTCTTCCTCTGCATATTGTCTCGGACCGTGGAGTCCAATTCATGTCCGAGTTCTGGCGCTCCCTCTGTGCCCAGCTACAGGTTAAGTTTCACTTCTCCTCAGCATACCATCCACAGACCAATGGACAAGTGGAGAGGGTTAATCAGGTCCTGGGCAACTATCTACGCCACTTTGTTTCAGCACGTCAAGACGACTGGGCTAATCTATTACTCTGGGCCGAATTCTCATATAATTCTTTAGACTCTGAGTCTGCCCCCTTCTTCCTCGTCTACGGGCAACTTCCGCGCCCACCCCTGCCCATCTCGGTGCCCTCTGAAGTGCTGGCTGTGGAGGATCTGGTCCGCTATATGGGATCAGACACGCCGGGCCCTACAACAGGCTTCTGCCCGCATGAAGAGGCAAGCAGAGAAGCGGCGAAGACCTTCCCCAGTTTATGCTCCCGGAGACAAGGTGTGGTTATCAGCAAAGTACATCCGCCTTAAGATCCCCAGCTATAAACTGGGACCCCGGTTCCTGGGACCGTTCGAGGTCCTCAAGCGCATCAACCCAGTGGCCTACAAGCTTCGGCTTCCCCCGATGATGCGTGTCCTGAACTCCTTCCACGTCTCCCTCTTAAAACCAGTGGTCCTTTATCGCTTCTCCTGGAAAGCTGCTCCTCTGCCTCCTGTAGCAGATGCCTCCAACATCTTTACCATAAAAGAGGTCTTGGCGATGAAGACGCTTAGAGGGAAGCATCATTTCCCCATCGACTGGAATGGGTTCGGGCCGGAAGAGAGGTCCTGGGAGCCAGATGACAATATTCTGGACCATAATGTAATTCATAAGTTTCTTCAGGCCAGAAAGAGGGGGAGGCCAAAGGGGGGGGGGTACTGTCACGGATGCCCCTGCGACCCCATCCCGTGCCCCACTACTGAGCGGCGTCGTGACCCGCACGTCGTGGGCACGCTCGATCCCCGGGAGGTACCCCTATTAACTTACCTGGTCACGCTCCTTCTGTAGTCTCTGTCCCGCAGCGCACGCGGCCCTGCTTCCTAGGGCGTCTGTGCATCGGCAGTGTTAAATTTAAAGGGCCAGCGCACCGGTAGCTCATTATTGCCGGCCGCTGCCCCCATTTAAGCCTGCCTCTTCCTGGTTACCCTGCCGGATCTTTAGTGCCATTAGCCTATTGAAAAAGCATTCCTGAGTCTTGTTCTGATTACCGTTTGAATTAGTTGATCTCTGGCACTCAGAACTGACAGGCGCCAGGAGGATTTCAATTTCGAAAGTGCCTCATCAGGCAGGGATGGGATATCTGGCTGCCACCTCACTAAAGAGGCTGCTAACGGGGAGATCTGGCAACCCATAATGGCCTTATATATAGAGGAGACCGGGTTTTTGAAGAATTACCTTCCTCAGAATTGTCTCCAAATGTCCATATTCGAGCTGGACCTGTGTCATGCCAAATTGTGTTGCACACGCATGCCTCAGCTGCAGGTACCTAAAAAAGGATCCCCTTGGTAAGTTAAACTGGAGTTGCATTTCTGCAAAATTTGGGAAAATTACCCCCTTTATAATTATAAGGTTTTTTAAACCCCTTATCCCCAAACCCATATTCTGGCAAATCTAGTAGTTATAATAATAATAATAATAATCTTTATTTGTATAGCGCCAACATATTCCGCAGCTTTTTTAAAATATAGGGGGAATAAGCACAGACAAACCAACCCTTACATTATAAAAAAGCTAATGACAAATGAAAACAAGGTGTAGGGGCCCCGCTCGCAAGAGCTTACAATCTATTAGGTTATGGGGGAAACAAAGGCCGACAAAGGGTTTTTTTTCTTGGTTTAAAAAGGGCCACCATGTTTCATAAATATGGGAATAAACATTAAAAGGGGGATGAACCGGGCCCTCCCAACCATTAAATCTATATACAGATAAGTCCTGTGGGGGCCAAAGGGCAGAAGGGACAACGTACAGAATTTGGGGGGTTTACAAAAGGATCTGATAGGGTTGTTTTAAAAGAAGTTTTTAAAAAGGGGACTTAAAAAGTAGGGGGTTTATGTCCTGACACATGAGGTTAAAAAAAAAATGGGTTTCCCAAAACCCGTGCAATACGCAAAATCTTGGAGAGGGGGATGGAGGGGTTTGGATAGTTTAGGTGTGTAGTCTTTTAAACATACAACGGAGAGCAGGTAGGGTTTTTTTAAAAAATAAGGAGGGGAAAGTATGGGGGGGCAGCACTGGGGGAACCTTATTTGTTAAGTGATGAATTTGTTGTATTCTGGACTGAATAGGGACCAGTGCAGAGACGACACAGGGGAAGGCATCAGGATAAACGGGTGGAAAAAAGACAAGCCTGCTGCTGCATTCCGGGCAGATTGGGGAGGGGTGAGGTTTTCAGGAGGAAAACCCCAAAAAGTAAAGGGGGGGTTTCAGTAAATCAAAACGAAATGAATAAGAGCCAAAAAAGAAGTTTTGGGTTTTTTCACATGAAAATGGACGGGGTTTTGGGGAGTTCTTTCAGGGGACAAACGGGGAAGGGGGGTTTTTTAAAAAGGGGTGGGAATGGAATCAAGTCTATAAACCCCCAACAGCGGGGCCCAAAAGCCTAGGAAATTTTTTTTTTTTTGGGGGACCACACCAAGAGAAATAGCAGGGTGAGGTCGGTTAGTAGAGGGGATGACAAATTCAGTTTTTTGTGAGGTTTTTTTTTTGGGGAAGAGAGGGACATGAAAGTCAGAGACAGGGAACAGACGGGGCATTGGTGTTTTGGAAAAGGGAGGGGAGGTCTGGGGGGAAGTTTAAAATTGATGTCATCACGTAGGGGAAAGGAAATGGGAATCCAAAAATTTCTGATTTTGGGCCCCCAAAGTCTGTGTTTAAATGAAAAAAGGGGAAGGGCCAAAAAACGGGTCCCTAGGAAACCCCCACAGCAAAAAAGGAGAGGAAGGAGTAGAACTGGGAAAAAGAAAAACCCGAAGGGGCGGGCAAGAGGTAGGAAAAAAAAAACCAAGAGAGACGGTGTCCTGGAACCGATGGGGCAAGCATGCGAGGGGAGGGGTTAAATCCACAGTGTCAAACGCTGCCCAAAAGATCCCAAAAAAACAGCAATGAAATAGTTACCCAAAATTTTTTCTTCAGGGGATCAAATTTTAAACCCTTTTGAAAGACAAATTTTTCCCTTGGGGGGGTCAGAAAACCCATTGCAGAGGGGCTAAAAAGTTAGCAAGAGATACGGATCAGCGAGAGTAACCAAGTGTTCCAGGTAATTTTGGGGAAAAACAGGTTAAGACTGGCGTTTTTTGGGGGCCCCAGGAGGGGGCCAGAGAGGGTTTTTAATTTAAGGGAAATTTTAACAAACGTGTTTTTAAAAAAAAATGGAAAATCCCATGGGGGAAAGAAGGTTTCAATTTTATGAGGGGAAGAGGACACTAGAAATTGGGGGGGGACAAGGGGGGAGGGGAAAGGGTCACTAAAGCAATGGGGGGCGAGCAGACAGGGAAGCCTTACACTTCTTTTTCTGATGTCGGGGCCCAAGGGTGAAGCAGATTAAGGGAAAGTGCGGGGGGAAAATGGGTTTTCAATTGGGGGTTGGATGTTTTGCTGGGGCTTTAATTTTTCTTTTTGAAGTGAGTGGGCCCGTCTTCCCCAGAGGTCATGACCGGGGCCTACTTTGGGGCCCAGGGGGGATTAAGGTGTCAAACAACGTTTTGGGGTTTTTTTAGTGTTGAATGAGGGGGGTAAATATTTTTTTTTGGGGCTTTAAGGGGATGGGGGTAATCCTACATGAATTTTAATTGGGGAAAAATCTGCAGGGGCTTTGACTTTTTCCACAACCTCAGCGCACCGGGAAAAGCCCCTGTAATTTTCGAGTCTAGGGGTGTGCCAAGGGTCGGGGGCCCGATTCTGGTTTTCGGGTGTGAGGGTGCCAAAATTCCAGGGGGGTTTTGAAGTTTTTATTTAACGTTTTACAGCCATCAGGGCAGGGGAAGGGGGAGATTGGCAGGGGGACTGTATGGTTCGGGGACTCCTATGTTTTAATAGGCTGGGGATTTTGGGAAAGGGGGACGGGTTTGGGGTTTTGAGAGAAGGGTGAAAGGGTTTTTATAGTTTAAAAAAGATAAAGGATAAGCAAAAGTTTATTAAAGGGGATTGGGAAGAATTTAAAAATTGGGGCAGAGGCGACAGAAGACCAGATCAAGAGCCCTTCCTCCTTGGGGAATTGGAAAATTTTAAAACTGGAGAGGGGCCAGAAAAGGGTTTTAAAGAAAAGAAGGGGGAAGGAACATAGGGGTTCAAAGGGGATGTTTTAAAACCCCATGATAGTTGGGGGATTTTATCCCAAGGAAAAAAGGAAAACCAGGGAAACAAAATGATCCAGAAACTGGCGGGTTTAGCCGGGCTCTGTTTGACAACTGGCACCTAATAAAATGGCCGAAAAGTCTGAGGTGTGGACCTCAAAGGGGGGGAAATTTATGAGGGTACAGGGGGGAAAGAAATTGGGAGGGGCAATTGAGCGAGAATTTGCCAACCCTCCACCCCGGGCCCTTTATTTTGGGGGGTGGTGAAGGTAGGCCCCCGTATGTGAGGCACAAGGGATGCTGTCTGATTGCGGAGCCAAGTTTCTGTGAGACCCAGGAAAATTTAGGGAAAAGAAAAGGAAAAGGTCAGGACAGCATAGTTTTATTACGACATCGGGCTTTCCACAAAACAAAATTTAAATGGGGGAAAAAAACGTACAAACAAAAAATTTTCGCCGGTTTTTCAGTTTCGTGGGGGAAAAAGGGGGGATGAACAGTTAAAAGGGAATACCGGGGGGGGAAATTCCCTGCACAAGAAACAGAAAAAAAAAAAAGTAATTTTTAGAGGTTTACTGAGGGAAAATAGCATGTTTGTGCACCCCTGGAAAGAGGATTTTTTGGGGGATAAATAAGAAAAAATGCAGAGATCCCGGGATGGTAAGGGGAAAGGGGGGAAAGGGCTAATGTGGGAAATTTTTTGGGGGGCTTATTGGGGGGAAAAGGGGGAAAGGCAGCAAAATAATTCAAATGTAACATTGGGGTAAAAGCCCGTAGGAAAGAAAACCTAGTTTTCTTACAAAGATACTTTTCTGCCCCCCTTTTCCCACTTCGGCCCTTTTAACCCGGGCAAAATTTATAGTCACTTTTAAAAACTGACACTTAATCAATGCCGGGCAACCCAGAGCCCCCAAAACATAGGGCTATTGAAAAATCACCCCTTTTAGGGGCAAAACGGGGGGGGTTTAAAGGTTTGGGACAAGGAAGTTCCCTTTAAAAACTAATTGGGTAAAAGCTTAATTTAAAAAAAAAACACATCCCAAATTTTTTGAACAGAGGGTGGGGTTCAAGGAAAAAACCAAACACACAATATAGGGAAAAAACAAACACAGTTAGGGGAAAAGGGAAAGGTGATTGGGATCCCCGCAGAATGACATACCCATTCAAAAATACAATAAATCACACAGATATTTTCAGAGGGGTAGCTGATGGATGTATTTTACATACCATTTTAAAAATACAATAAAACACACAGATATTTCAGGGGGGTTGCTGATGGGTGTAGTTTTACACTAAACCCTTTAAATATACAATATAATCACACAGATATTGCAAGGGGGGGGGATGGGTTAGTTCCACTACCATTCAAAAATAAAAATATTAAACACACAGATTAGCAGAAAGGGGTTTCGATTGGGTGTAGTTTACACGTACCATTCAAAAACAATATAATCAACAACCCGAAATTGGGAGAGGGGGGTTCTGATGGGTTATTCCCACTTTCCATTTAAATATACAAAAAAATCCCCCCAAAAGAAATTGCAGGGGTTTTCTGAGGGTGTATTTAAACACTACCCTTCAAATATACAATATAATCACACAAATTGCAAGGGGGTTTCTGATATTAGTTCACACGTACCAAATTTAAATATAAAAATTAAAAATCACACAGTAGGGAGAGGGGTTTTTCGATGGATTTTTATTCACAAAGTAAACCTTTTGGGGGAAAGGACAAAGCAAACAAGGGGGAGGAAAATTAAATTTATACACTTCGTCCAAAATTTATATCACTTCAAAAATGCTGTCACTTAATCAATGCTGGCAGACCAAAAAAAAAAAAAAAGCCACAAGGGGACAACAGGGAACCAGGCACTACTCTCATCCCAATTTCCACAAGGGTGGATAAAAGTTTTCCAAGAGTGTATTGCGACACTCAACAGTGATGTGTAATAAAACTGCACACAATTACCCTCCCTATATGGCAAATTAGAGAGCCCTTCAAAATACCCCACCAAGGCCGCCTCCAAGATAATGATCAATTGGAGTTCTTTAAGGACTCTGGAGTAGACATCATCGGGACTCATGCCATACTTAAACGGGTTTTCTCATTTCTGCATTGGTCAAGCCGTTAAACTGGTTGCTAAGCACAGCTTGTGAAATGGAGGGGCGTGTTTCTCTGCACGGGAGAATTCATTCTGTGTGAGCCAGGGGAAGGGAAAGGTTTGCAGCTGTCGTTGGAAGTGAAAAGCTAAGCGTAAATCCATAGTGTATATCTACATTTCTTACGCTCTCTACATACTTTGTAATTAGAATAGGTATTTGACACTCAGGACTCTGGGAAAGGTGGGTGATTTTTTTTTCTCTGTCTCTCACACACAGTGATATATCCTGCAAATTATTACACGTCTGACCTCTACAGATCTGCAGACAAAACTATATGTTTTATAATGTTAGTGTTTACACTGGGACTGCACATGAATCTCTCCTCTGCAGGACCTCTGATCGCTGTCGGTGAACTCTCACACCCCTCACTCATACTTCGCAACCTACCATTGCTCGCTGTCAGTTGAACTCTCCCCCACACGCATACGTCACCTCTCTCTCTCTCTTCTCATTTTCTCTCTCTCTCTTTTTTCTCTCTCCTCTTTTTCTCTCTCTCTCTTTTTCTCTCTCTCTCTCCTTTTTTCTCTCTCTCTTTTTTCTCTTTTCTCTCTTCTCTTTCTCTTTCTCTCTCTTTCTCTTTCTCTCTCTCTCTCTTTTCTCTCTCTCTCTCTCTTTTCTCTTTCTCTCTCTCTTTTTCTCTCTCTCTCCCCGCTCTCCCCCTCCTCCCTCGGCCCCCCCCTTCCTCCCCCCCGTCCCCCTCCCCCCCCCCCCCGGCCCCCCCCCCCCCCCCCCCCCCCCCCCCCCCCCCCCCCCCCCCCGCTCCCCCCCCCCCCCCCCCCCCCCCCTCCCCCCCCCCCCACCCCCAGCCCCCCCCACCCCCCCCCCCCCCCCCCCCCCCACCTACCCCCCCACCCCCCCCCCCCCCCTCCCCCCCCCTCCCCCCCCCCCCCCCCCCCCCCCCCCCCCCCTCCCTCCCCCCCTCCCCCCCCCCCCCCCCCCATCCCCCCCCCCCCCCCCCCCACCCACCCCCCCCTCCCCTCCCCGCCCCCCCCCCCCCCCCGCCCTCCCCCCCCCTCCCCCCCCCCCACCCCCCCCCCCCCCCCCCCCCCCCCCCTCCCCCCCCACCTTTTCCTCCTCTCCTTCTCTCTCTCTCTCCTCTCTCTCTTTTTCTCATCTCATCTCGTCTCTTTTCTTTTCCTCTCATCCTCTCTCTCTTTTTTTTTTCTCTCTTTCTCTCTCTTTTCTCTCCTCTCTCTCTTTTCTCTCACCTCTCCGTCTCTCTTTTTCCTCTCTCTCTCCTCTCTTTCTCTCTTCTCTTCACCCTTTCTTCTTTCTCTCCTCTACTCGGTCTCATCACTCTCTCTCATTTCCTCTCTCTCTCTCCCCCGCTTTCCTCTCTCTCTTTTCTCCTTTCACACTTCTCTATCCTCTCTCTTTCTCATTTTTACTCTTTTTTTTTTTCATCTGTTTCTTTTTCTTTTTTTCTTTTTCTTCTTTTTATTTTCTCTTTCTTTCTTTTTGTTTTTTTTTTATCCTTTCTCCTTTTCCTCTCTCCTTCACTCCCTCCCCCTGTCTACTTCTCATCTCAATTCTCTCACAACATATCTCTCCACTACTCAGCACCAAACTACCACAGCACTCCCACAGACATCATCCTCTCCAACATATCTACCTACCTCAAGCTCCCTCTCTCTCTCTCGCTCCTGATCTCTCTGCTTTCTTCTCTCCTCTCTCCCCCTTCTCCTTCCCTTCGTTCTCCGTTCTTTCTCTACTTTTTTCTTTTTTTCTTTTTTTTCTCTTTCACTTCTTTCCCTTCTTCTTTTCCCTCTCCTCTCCTCTCCCTCCTCCTCTCCCTCCCCCCCTTCCCCTCCATCTCCCCTTCTCTCCCCTCATCTCTTCCTCCTCCAGTCTCCTTGCTCCCACTTCCTCTTTCTGCCTCTCTCTTCCTCCGCCACTCTTCTTCTTCTCTCACTTCCTTTTTTCATCTACAATTCTTCACCTCTCTCTCTCTCTCTCACTCTCTTCTCCCCCATTCGTCCGATCTCTTCCTCCTCCCGTCTCCCCCTCCTCACCAACCTCCTCCCATCAGCTCTCTCTCTCCTCTTCTTCCTTACTCTTTTCTCTTTTTTCCTCCTTCACTTCCCTTTCTTTCTCTTTCTCTCTTTCTTTCTTTCTTTATCTCTCTCTCATTCCTCCTTTTCTCTTCTCTCCCCTTCCTCCCCCATCTCTCTCATCATTTTCTCTTTTCTCCTCTCTCTCTTTTCTCTTTCTCTCCTCCTTTTCTCCTTTTCCCTCCTCACTCCTCTCTCTTTTCTCCTTCTCTCATTCTCTCAATCGGTAGCTCTCTTTTTTCTCTCTTTCTCTCCTCTCTCTTTTCTCCTTTCACTCTCTCTCTCTCTTCTCTTTCTCTTCTCTCCGTCCCCCCCTCTTTTCCTCTTTTTTTTCCACTTCCTCTTTTTTTTTTCCTTTCACTCCTCTCTCCCCCCACCCCTCTTTTCTCTTTCCCTCCTCTCTCATTCTCTCTTTTTTTTCCTCTTTCCTCTTTTCTCTTCCTTTCTCCTCTCTCTTTTTCCTTCATCCCTTCTCTCTTTTCCTTCCTTTCCCCTTTCTTCTTCCCTAGTTCCTCTCCTTTCTTTCTTTCCCCCCTATCTTTCCTCCTTTTCCTTTCTCATTTCTTCATCCCCACTCCCACACTCTCTCTTCTCTCCTCTCACTCTCCCTTCCTCCTCCCCCCCTCATCCCCTCTCCCTCTCAATCTCGATTCCTCTCTGCTGTCAAGCTCCTACTTTATAAGATTTGTGTGCCTTCCTCCTTCATCTCGCCGCTCCTCACTCTCATTTGTATCCCTCCCCCTTCTTTCTCCTTCTCTCGTCCCTCTTTCTCTCTTTCCCCTCCTCTCTTCTCTCGTCTTTCTCTCTCTACTCCTCGCTCCCTCACTTTTCCTTCCCCTCTCTCTCCTGGGATTGGTCCAAGGGGGGGACTCGCTGCCTTGCAGGGTAATCCTCTTTTTTTTTTTTTTTTTTTTTTCTTTTTATATTCTTTCTCTTTTTTTTTTTTTTTTTTTTTCTCTTTTTTTCTTTTTTTTTTTTTTATTTATTTCTTATTTTTTTTTTTTTTTTTTTCTTTTTTTTTTTTTTTTTTTATTTTATTTTTTTTTTTTATATTTTTTTTTATTTATTTGTTTTAAATCTTTTTTTTCTCTTTTTTTATTCCTTTTTTTTTTTATTTTTTTTTCGTTTTTTATTGATTTTTTTTTATTTTTTTAGTTTTTTCTTTTAATTTTATTTTATTATTATATTGTATTTTTTTTTCTTTTATTTTTTCTGTTTTTTTTTTTCGATTTTGTTTTTATTATTTTTTTCTATTTTTTAGTTGCTCTTTTTTCTTCAATTTTTAATATTTTATTTTTTTATATTCCTTTACTAATATATTTATATTTTTATTTCTTTTATAAATATTTTATTTTTAATAACTATATCTTTAAATAAATTTATTTCCTAAATTTAATAACATTATTATAAACTATTTAACACTCTTTTAATATTTGTACTTATATTATTTTTTTAATTTTTTTTATTTATTTTTTTATTCTTTTTCTTTTTTTTACTTTTTTTTATTTAAATTAAATTTCTATTACTTTATATAATTTTAAATTTTTTATTCTGTTCTTGTTTACTTAATTTAATTTTTTTTTTTTTTTACTCTTATAATTATTTTCTTTTTTAACTTATAATAATTTATTTCAAATTATTTTTTTTTATTTTTTTTATAACAATATTTTATATTTTTTTTTTTATATACTATTTTATTTTATTAATTTTTCTTCTTATTTTAATTTAATTTTATATAATTACTTCTATTTTTATTTTAAATTATAACTATTTTCTTTTTTTATTTAATTATTATATTTTATATACTTTATTATGTTTATTTAATTATTCTTTCATTTCTTAATATTATCGAATACATTTTTATCTTATATTTCCCATATAATTTTTTTTTTTATTAATTAATTTGAATATAATTAGATAAATAAAAAAAAAAGTAATTCTCTATAAAAAAAAAAAACAAAAAAAAACTTATTTAATCTTTTAAAAATAAAACACTAAATAATCAATTATAAAAAAAAATATTAGATCACAACAAAATAAAAATCTTTAATAACAGCAACCTTAAAAGAGTATAAAGAAAAAAAACTTAATAATATAATACTTAAAATTTCAAAACAATTAAATAAAAAAAGAAATAAAAAAATAAAAAAAAATATAAAAATAAATATAGTAAAAATTAAAATAAATAAATTAATAAATTCAAAAAACAATAAAAAATCAAAAACAATAAAAAAAAACAAATCAAAAAAATAAAAAAACACAAAAACCAAAAAAAAAAAGAATATTAATAAAAAATAAACGAAAAAAAAAAAAAAACAAAAAACAAAAAAAAAACAAATAGAAAAAAAAAATAAAAAAAAAAAAAAAAAAAAAATTACAAAAAATAAAAACCAAGAAAAAAAAAACAAAAATAACCAAAAAAATAAACAAAAAAAAAAAACATAAAACACTAATTAAATAAAACCAAATAATAAAAAAAAAAAAAACTCAATCAGAAAACCAGCCATATTGAAAACAATAATCACACAAAAAAAAAAAAAAAAAAATAAAAAAAGCAAAAAATAAAAAAAAAAAAAATAAAAAAAATTACAAATAAAAAAAGAAATAAAAAAACAAAAACAAATAAAAAAATATAAACATAAAAAAAAACAAAAAAAAAAAACAAAAAAAACGATAAAAAAAAAAAAAAAAAAAAAACAAAAAAAAAAAAAAAGAAAATACAAAAAAAAAAAAAAAAAAACAATGAGTAAAAAATTAAAAATTCAGAAAAAAAAACAATTTAACAGAAAACAAGAAAAAAAATAAAAAGTAGTAAAACAAAATCAGAAAAAAACACACAAAAGAACAAACACACAATAAAAAAAAAACAACAAACAAACCAAAAACAAAAACCAAAAAAAAAACAATAAAATTCAGTAAAAAAAAAAAGAAAACAAAAACACAAAAACAAATAAGTTGAAAAACAATACAAAAAAACAATAAAATCAAATAAATAAAAAAAACAATAAAAACAAAAATAACAATATAAAACAACAAAAAAAAAACAAAAAAACCAAAGAACAATAATAATTCATTCTAATAAAAAACTAACTCTAAATACCTAATAATAAAAAACAAAATAAACAATATATATAAAAATAAAAAAGAACAATTAAATATTCTTCTATTTAATTTTTAATTTACTAAATAAATTTACAATAATAATTTTAAAACTATTTATTTAATAATAAAGTTAAAAAAAAACAAACAAAATATAAACAATATAATACATAAATCCAAAAATACATCAATAAACCCAAAAACCAAAAAAAAATCAAAAACATAAAATCAAAACCAAATATTATAAACTAAGAAACAAAGATAAAAATTATTTCAAAAAAAAAACATTATAAAATAACAATAACATATATCCAATTAACTTCTACTATAGCATACATAGATCAATTTTAAAAAATTAGTATACTAATAGAAAATTCAAAAAAAAAAATCCAAAATTAAAAAAAAATCAACTCAAAAATATATTCATATAACCAACATGCAATTAAAACTCATCCAACTAAATTTCAAATCCCTCAATAAAAACCTAAAAAACAAACCATATAAAATCACCCCATAGACAACTTTTCAATAATAAACATTTCTATTTTAAAAATAAATTATGATTTACAAAATTTCATCAAATAACAAATTATAATAAATAATCAAGATAAAAAAAATATAATTTCTATTAAAAATAATCTTTATTTAATTATCAAGAATACTATAGAAATCAACAATAATATATGTAAACCAAACAATTAACTCATTATTCTAAAAAAAACCAAAACCCAAACAATAAAAACCAAAAAGAATAATTATAACATAACTATAAAAACAAACTAAACTAGTATAAAAAACACTCAAAAGAATCAAAAAATCAAATATTTTACAAATTATCTAAAATATAACATAATAACAATTAAAAATCTATAATAATTACTTACAAATAAAAATATTTCACAAAATAATTCTATTTAATATAAATACAAACATAACAAATAACACAAAATACAACCTCCATACCAAAAAACAAAATACTAAAAATCCATAATTAAAACCTAATTAAAAATCCATAAAAAAGCATAACCCAGATAAAAAAAAAAATAATAAGAAAATAAAAACAAAATCTTAATATAAAAAATTAAAAAAAATTTACAATAACAATATATAAAAATCAACAAATTAAACAAAACAACAAAAAAAACAAAAAAGCAAATAAATATCATACATCCACACAACCTAACAAAAAATAAAAAAATATATATATAAAAAAACAATAAAAATACAAAAAAAACATAATTAACAAAAATATACAAACAAATTAAAAAAGCAAATTTCAACAAATATTATTAATCACAAAACATAACCTCATAAACATATACTACTTAATCACTCTTTTTCTTAACAACACATCCTTCTATCTAAACTAATATTTAAATATTTAAATCATAATTATTAAAAATAAAACTAATAAACAAAAAAAACTCCATCAAACTTTTATAACTCTTTAATTAATATTTTAAATAATTATCAACTAAAATAATCCCCAACAAATTTATTATAAAATAGCATACATAAAAATCTTCACAATTAAATTTATATCAAAAAAAAAAAACCACTATCAAAACACACAAAAAACATAAAAAATAATATAACATAATAAACATAACATAAAAAAATTCATATATATTTTAAAAACCAAAAATATTATTAAAAAATCCTCTATACATAATTAAACACTGTTTTGTATTATAAATCCCAAAATAAAAAAACAAAAATCATAATATAACATACTAAAATAAAATTTATTTATTTCTTTTAACTTCAACATATTAAAAAAAAATAATAATAACTGTTATTAATAAACTAATAAAATACCATTTAATTTATTAATTAAATTTATAATTAACAAAAAATTCTAATATATTTTAAATAAAATTTATATAATATATATAAAATTATTTTTAATATTTTTATAAAAAAATTAATTTATTTATCTTTAATCTTATAAATTTCTTATCTATTACATTTCTATATATTCATAATTATTCTTTTACTTAAATGTTTTGAACATAAAAAATCTTTAACAGAAACAAGCCCTTTTTTTTATTCTAATACAAAATTATACCAATAAAATTTTAAAATATTCAAAAAAATTAAATAAAACATAAACAATTCATACTATTTTTAAATCTTTAAAAATTTATTCTATAAAAGTAAGTTTATTAATTTTATTTTTGATATATATTTATATAATAATAAATATTATAAAGTTAATTATTTTTTATCTTAAATAATAATATAAAAATTGAAAAATATATTTTAATCTATCTTTATATTATTAGATATTTTTAACAAATAATGCAGCAATACAAAAATTTTATTATTATTATAAAATTTTTTAAATTTACTTTATTTTAACTTTCTATTTTCAACCATATTTATAAATAAAAAACAATAAAACATTACACTACAACTTATATAAACTAATTATATTTATTTATCTTATTATTCTATTTAAATAAATTAAGATAAAAAACTTAAAAATTAATAAAAAAATATTCTCACCTCGTCCCTCCCCTCTTCCCTCTCCTCCACCTCTCTCACCTTCTCCCACACCTCTCCCTCCCACTCTCTCTCTCTCCTCCTCCTTTATTTTCCCTCTTTTTTCTTTTCCCTTTCTCTCTCTTTTCTCCCCTCATTTCCCTCCTCCCCTCTCTACTCTCCCCCCTCCTACTTATCCCCTCTTCGTTCTCATTCCCCATCCACTCACTCTCATTCCTCTATCTCTCTCTCCCTCTTCACATTCTCTCTATCTCTTTCCTCAATCTCCATCCACTTTCTCTATCACTTTCTCTCACCTCACACCTACTCCTCACACTCTATACCTCTCTCTCTCAATACCTCATTCTCTCTCTCTCTCACATTTCTCATATTCCATCACCTTTCACTCAGCACGCTCAGACTTCATTAGACCCCCCCCTCCTACTCACCAGATCACCATTCCATCCTCCTCTCCTCCTATTCTCTCCATCTACACACACTCACCTTTTCTCAACCAACCAAATCCCCACCCCCCCCTCCTCAACCGGACCTCACCCACACCCGACACAACTACACTACCCACTACCACACTCCGCGACAACCCACACCAGCACACCTAACCACACACACCCCAAAACACACACGACACAAAAACATCCAAAAACCCACCACCCACACCACAACCACACACACACACACACAACACTATCACACTAATCACACACTTCAAAACACACACAATCACAATCTCTCACAATACACGCAAACTCCATCTCTTTACCCCCCACACCCACCCCCTCCTCAAACACTCGACTCATAACTCTAAACCACCACACTCTCTAGCCATACCTTTCTCTTTATCTACTCTCATACCACTATCATACTACTCACATTATCTCATACCCCTTCACCTAATAACTACTTTTACACTCACACACTCAACAATCTCTTCATCTTTCTCTTCAATTTTCTCCCTCTCACTCTTCTTCTCTCACTCTCACTCTTTTATTATTTTTTTTTTCTCGTACTCTCTCTCTTTTATTCACTACTCTCACTCTTCCTCCACCTCTCACAACTTTCCAGACTCTCTCTCCTCCTCTTTTTTCCTCCGTCCTCCGATTCACACCCTCTTTTAAAAATGTAAAATAAATAAAAATAAAAAGATTTAAAAAAATTACTAAAAATTAAAAATAAATTAAAAATATAAAAACCTTAATAAAAAAGTAAAAAAAAAAAAAATGAAATAAATAAACCTCTTTCTCTCTCCCACGATTTTGGTACCCTCATTTTCAACTATGATCTTTGTAGCGAGAAAACCCCTTTAACATTATATGCACCTAAAAAAAAATCTGCCTTCAAAATCACTTGAGTTCAACTTTTATAAGTACGAGGTGTTCACAAAGCGTATTTGCGGGGCGTACTTCAGGACGTAATTGCGCTGGAATGCGTGCGACAAATACGGTAAAATTATAGCACTTGAGGAATGCTGTGATTTTATGGTGTATTTCTGGGTACATACTGTGCGCGCATAGAAAGAAGTGAAGGGGAAAGTGAGGCTGATTTGGACTGGGAAGTGTAGCAGCGCATAAAGCAGCACACATGCCGTGTGAACCTAATCTTAGAGGTAATGCCACATCCAAAAATAGTATGATTTTATATTGCCACCTTCTGAGAATATTGAAGAGTAGTCATTTAAATGCTCAATGACCACCTTATCACAATGAATATACTTTTTGTTCATTATTGTCACTTAAATATCTGAAAAAGATTTAACACCCTTTCCTTATAGATTTAGCCATTTCTTTGATACATAAGAAGCAATAATAATAATAATAATATTAATAATACTAATAATAATATGTTATACCTCCTCCCGTCTACTTATAAACAATTCTCTATCACTTACCCTTACAGATTATTTATAGCTGTTACCAGAAAACATGTCTAGTAAACCATAGTGGCTTTCTTGTAATATGTTATCATTTTATCATTCTCCTATTATAACCTGCCTCTTAAAAAGTTTAAGAGGCAGACAGCTGTGGCAGACCTGGGAGCCTTCATTAGTAACTGGTCTGCCATGGCAAGCAAATGGCACACAGTGATCACATTGTGCCGATGAGGGAGAGGGGGTACGCTCAAGTGGTGGTAGGTAGCACCACTTTCTAATGTCTTAGATGCTGTTGTTGTTGTCAGCAGTAATTTACAACTGGAACCCAGCATGTACAGTATTAAGTAGGCTTAGCTCATCAGTCAAATCCATACATCCTTTGCAACACCATGACATAGTACTGTGACACATCATTACAGTGTTAAATACACTCATTCAAAAGAAGTAATCTATCAACCTATTAAAAAAAGGTTTCTCTAGAATCACAGCTTATTACCCTGTTAAAGGACACCTGTTGTATTTGCACTCATACCAATACTGTGTCCATCTCAAACACTTGCCCTGTTTTTCAGCTCTCTTCTCATCAATGCAGGGAATTCTTGCTCTGAAAGGTTGGTTGTGAGTCTGCAGCATAGCCAGGATCCATGTCAGTAATGGCATCATGTGGCCAGAATGCTTCATGTCAGACAGGCATAGTGCATGTTGGGGGAGCAGACAGGGGAATGTGGATTCAGGTCATTAGATAGTAACGTCCAACTTTAATTGTTTACCACTCTTTCAATAAGCCCTTCAGTGGAGTGTTTTGATCATCAGAAAGTAACCTGCACAGTGACAGGTGTGTAAGCTCAAGGTATGTAGTGAGAGCCAATGGAGGTCACATGATTCAGCTGGGTAGGGTGGACAAATAGTTTCCCTGGGGCATATGCAGAAGGTCTGTGAAGAACCAAATAATATAGTATGGGGGTCTATTGTTAATGGGTTTAATATGGACCAACAACACCTGAATTAAAGTAGTGGATCAAAATTAGACAAAAGGTGGCAAAGTATCTAGTCAAATTTTTAGTTTACCGAAAAAAAATGTTTTATCTTTCCTCCTAAGAACAAAAAGAAAGAGAACTGTAGAGTAATACAAATTAGTACATTTTAAACAAAAATATTGGATGGGAATAAGGTGGCCTGAATAGCAATTTTTTCCAGTGCTATCCCATTCATACTATGTTTAGATATGATATTACTAGTTAGTTAGTTGTAGAAGTTTAGCTCTTGTTTTTGAGGCTGATGTTTTAGGTGAACTTGTGGTTTTAAAGTTAAAAAGGTAATGAATTCAATGGAATCCACCCCAGCGTTCTTAAAGAATGTGTGATTGCTGTATCCCCAACTGATTTTTTTTTTTAACTAGCCCCATCTGGCAGATGATATTCTTGATGACTGGATAATGGTAAATGTTGCTCCCATTCACAAGAAGGCTAGTAAACAGAAGAACCAGCATCTACAAGACCATTTGTTTGATATCTGTAGTAATAAACATAATTGAAACTTTACTTAAAATATAATTGACTACCTGGAAACAAAACAGTGTGGCTGTACTGCAGGCAGGTAAACTAAAACTAATATCATTGATTTATTTAACCTTGAAACAAAGGTTTGGGATATGATGGTGCCTTGAATATTGACTATCTGAATTTAGCAAAAAACAGTGATACAATTCCAGAGAAAAAAGATGACATAATCCATGAATAGTTGTCCACTGGGACCACTAAAGAGTGATAACTGTAACTCGGTCATTACACAGGATAAAGCTGTCCCTCTCCTTCACCAGATGCCTCCCATCTAATGTGATCATGGTAGGCTAACCTGTTGTCACACTCCATCAGTCTCTATGGGGCACAGAAAGCTCAATCCATAAGCAACACCGATTTCCTTTTTTCCCATACATACATATATGACCGGAAAAAGGTGCCAAAGGGGTCGGAACCTCATCCTTTTGATCTGGACTACCTGAATGTTTAACTGCAGAGGGGAAAATAAGTATTTGATGTACTGGCGATGTAGCGGTTTTCCCACTGTATCATACGGCTGGCGTGCTGGAAGAGGAGAGGATGGGAGTAGTTGTTACTGGGCCCTATTCATGGTGGCATCACTTACCATACCTCTCATGTCAGTTCCAGCAATCAGTTACAGTAATGTGGGGTACCTGCAGCTAGAGAGATGTTATTAACCCCCAGGGCACAATCCATGATGGTGGTGGTAGTCTCTCCTGCTATAAGTGGTGGTGCGTGGAGGTGACCATGGTGTAGATGCTGGAAGCAGGAGAGTGAAGACAGGGTTAACAGTGCAAACATAAACCTTTCCTTTTATTCTGAAGCAAGATTTTAAACATGGCATTCTTCTTTCATTTGGTAACAATCCTTTCTCAGCATGTTGCAGCTAGCAGCCAGGAGCAGTCCCATATAATAAAGTCCCTTATTCAGATGCAGTTTAAACTACAAGTTCTTTAACCCCAGGAGAACGCATATCCAAGTTCCTATCTTCCAGCTTATATGCTTGAGAAAGGAAGTAGAGTCTATCGAAATGTTGCCGTTGCAAGATACAAGTTAATGCTCCTGCCAGCTCTACATATACTCCTTTGAAAGGAATGAACCATTGGAAGATGGACTAAACAATCACCGCCAGGTTACTTTTTACTGCAGTTATTGTTATATCCAGTTATGTGTATATTTGGAAATTTGATAAAAAAGTGAACATATGAAAATATTTATAAGCTTATGAGCATGTCTGAACTGTGAATCGTGCTGTATGTATAAGATGTAGCAGAGGACATCTCAATTGGGGCTCACTGGCATGTGCGTATACTACGGCCAAACCAATTGTTGTTTAAGAGGGTATGGGGTTCAACCTGTCAGTCCACAGACCATATGCCGTACACTGCATTTAATTGGTCTGCATTGCTGTCGTCCCAGAAGGAAGCCTCTTAGAAAGTTGATACATAATAAAGCCTGCAAACTGTTTTCTGAAGGCAAACAGACTAAGGACATGGATTTCTGAAACCATGTCCTGTGGTCTGATGAGACCACGATAAACTCACTTGCTCTAGATGGTGTCAAGCGTGTGAGGCAGCAACAAGATGAAGAGTACAAAGACAAGTGTGTATTGCCTACAGTCAAACATGGTGGTGGGATTGTCATGGTTTGGGGCTCCATGAGTGCTGCCGGCTGTGGGAAGCTATAGTTCATTGAGGGAACCTTGAATGCAATCATGTATTGTGACATACTGAATTAGAGCATGATACCCTCACCCCTGAAACTGCGGACCGCCAGCAGTATTTCATATGATAAGCCAACCCACACCCGTCTCCAAGTTGACCACTTGGCTTAGCTAAAGAAATAACACGGTAAGGCGTGGCGAGACTATAGCTAACATTACGTCTTCAGACCTAAACCTTATTAGGCATCCTCACACAGAAAGGTGAAGGAGCTCAAGGTCGCGATCATCCACCAACTCCATGCTGTTGCCATTGAGGAATGGAAGAGGATTCCAGTGGAAACCGGTGAAGCTCCAGTTAACTCCATGCCCAAACCAGAGTATAAGGGAGTGCGGAAAAATAATTGTGGCCACAACAAAATATTGACACTTTGGGCACAATTCTTCCATTTTCACTTCAGGGTGTACTTACTTCTGTTGCTGGCAGTTTATACATTGATAGCCATGTGTTGAATTATTTTGAGGGCACACCTAATTTACACTGTTTAAACAAGCTGCACACTGACTACTTTACATTGTATCAAAGTAACATATCTCCAGTGTTGGCCTATGAAAAGATAAAATATGAGGGGTGTACTCACTTTTGCAAGATACTGTCTACATCTGTTCAAACAATTAATACACAGGTACAAACAAGATGGGAATGTCCGACCATCATTCCGGCCAGGAAGGAGACGGGTTCCTTGTCTCAGAGATGAACGTGCTTCAGTCCGATATGTGCATATCCAACCCAATGATACAAAAAGCAAAAGTCCTTGTGAAAGATAGCTGCGAGCTGGTAAGATTGAGTGTCATGTATCCATCAGTTGAAACAAGGGACTGTATCAACATCCGCTGAACAGGCCACTGGCACTCTGCCAGGAGCGAAGTCATTACTCCAAAAGAAACATATAAACGCCAGATTAATGTTTGCAAATGCACACAGTAACAAAGACCTATGTTTTTGGAGACATGTCCTGTGGTCTGACTAAGCTAAAATTAAACTGTATGGCCATAATGCTATTGTTACATTTGGAGGAAAAAGGAAGAAGCTTGTAAGCCTAAGTACACCACCCCAACTGTGAAACACGGCGATGGCAGTATCATGTTGTGGGGATTTTTTTTTGCTGCAGGAGGGACTGGCGCACTTCACCAAATAGATGGCATCATGAAGAAAGAAGATTATGTGGCAATACTGAAGCAACATCTCAAGACATCAGCCAAGAAGTTAAAGCTTGGGCTGAAATGGGTCTTTCAAATGGAGAATGACCCCAAGCATACTGCCAAACTGGTTACAAAGTGGCTAAAAGGTAACCAAGTCAATGTTTTGGAGTGGCCATCACAAAGCCCTAATCTCAATCCTATTGAAAATTTATGGACCAAGCCCAAAATCGGGTGCGAACAAGGCAACCTACAAACATGGTGACATCAGTTCTGTCAGGAGGAATGGGCCAAAATTCCTACAAACTATTGTGAGAAGCTTGTAGAAGGATATCCAAAACATTTGACCCAAGGCATACAGTTTAAGGACAAAAATTATCTCTCTGTCTTCTGGCATTTGGCACATATAAATAATTTTGGTAATCCTAATTGACCTAAACTATTCTGATTTCATGTTAGATAGTGAAAAGAACATGCATATGTGTCTTTTTATATAGTATATGTAAACTTTTGGTTTCAATTGTATGTGTGTATATATATATATATATATGTATGTATGTATATATATAGTAGGAAGGCAAAAGGTGCGATTGTTGATGGACGATACATGTCAACGATCTGTCTAAGGTCGGTGAAATAAAGCCCATTTATTCTGGTGTTAGCAGCAATAGGCCACTGACACGGTTTTGTATTTTGTAGTATGGCAGTAATGCCGTGACCCGGGTCGGGCTTTATTGGAGCAGTTTGAAGAGTTGGGTGAGATGTACTGCTCCCACATTCCAGTCCAGGGATTACCAGCCCTATATAAGGCCAGCAGGCTCAGGTGAAGGGGGTGTGGTTCCCTTCCTGTCTAATATGTTCAGTGGAGTTACCAGTCAGGTGAGAACCAGAGCTGGGCCTTGATACCCCTGGAAGTACTGCAGAGACCTGCACACGGTGTTGTTAACCCTGGGAACCAGCGCACGGTATTGTGACCGATAACACGGCCTGTGATTGATGTTTGTTTTGGCTGATGCAAGCCCTGCTGTTTATTTTTTCTGATTATATGACCGATGCCGATTAATCCTGTAGTGTTGCACATTGAAGAACTGCCTCCATTTGAGCTAATTCTCACTATATATATGTATGTATGTGTGTGTGTGTGTGTGTGTGGTGTATATATATATATATATATATGTATGTATATGTGTATATATATGTGTGTACAGTTGAAACCAGAAGTTTACATACACTACATAAAGACACATATGCATGTATGTTCTTCTCACTATCTGTGTGTGTGTGTGTATATATATATATATATATATATACACATATACACACACGTTATATATATGTATAGATTGATCTATATCTGTCTATATATATATATATATATATATATATAATTAGTGTATACATGTATCGAACGTACTGTGAGACGTTCTGTGGACTCTGCTACCCCATATAATCAAGCTAACTTATTACACTCATGTCTTTAGTGTGTCTTGAAATTTTTTATTTTATTTTTGGCAGGCCTATAACTTTTATGTGTATTACCCACTTTTTATGAAAGATGGCTAGGTCATTGTCTAAATTAAGCACTTCTCACCATGTGTATCATCCTTTTTCCCACATTGCCTCTAAGCCGACCTGCTTTATATCTCAGTATACCTGCAAACACTCAGGGCTGCTGTCCTCGCTGTTCAGAGATATGTCCTGGGGATCGAGGGTACATGCCCTGGGTCTGCAATGTTTATATAACTGTTTGTGCATCCTAGGGAACTCTGCCCTGCCTATTAGCCTTGTAGGCTGTAGGTTTTATTAGGTTTATGGCCTATCAGGCATCAGGGGAGCGAGCATCCTGACACAGGCCTCATGATGACCTCACATTATCATGCCGCTGTGCCAGGCTTCACCCACTGAAGCCTGAGTGTTGCTTCTCGGGGAAACAGAAAGAGATGAGTTTAATTTATTTATTTTTTCTCAGTAATGGGGAAACTAAAGACGTGGCTGACTTACCTACCTGGGAACTACCTACTTACTTTTTACCTAGGGCCTTGTTTAACTACCTACCTAGGCCTTGACTACCTACCTACCTACCTGGGCCTTGTGTATCTACCTGCCCACCAAACTAGGGGTCTTTTATGTCTACCTAGCTGGGGCCTGTAGGTAGGTCTACACTAGTGCTGGGGCTTGGGTGTTATCCAGAGATTTTGACACTAACCCCCTGGTTTTCTTTTAATTAACGTGGCAAAATAACGTGGCTCTTTGTTTTTTCCCTCCCCGCCTTCCCAAAGCCATAACCTTTTTTTATTTTTTTCACCAACATAGACATATGAGCACTGTTATTTTGCGGGACAAATGTACTTTCTAATGGTGTCATTCATTGTACCATAGACTATACTGGGAAACCGCAAAAAAAATTCTAAGTGGGGCAAGATGTGAAAAAAACGTACTTGCGCGATGTTTGTGGGTGTTTTACTTTTATGGCGTTCAATCTTTGGTAAAAATGTATCTGTATTTTACAGCTTGATATGAATCCGGCAATACCAAACATGTATGAGTTTTCGTTATGTTTTGGTACCATAAAAAATTCCAAACATTTAGGATTTTTTAAATTTGCGTCGGAGCACTATTTTCTGTGACCAATAACTTTTTTGTACTAACACTAACAGTTTTGGGCACCTGTGCACAGGAAAGATGTTGTAGAGCTTGAACAGGTACGAAGGCGGACAATAAGAATAATAAAAGGACTGTAGTGTTGAGCAATTCTAATCGAAAAAGTTGAAATCGGCACGATTTTTAGGTTCATCGGAATTTTCCGATCACGCGATAATTTGTGAAAATCTACGCATGATCTATTAATATCGCGCCATTTTTGGCGCTTCCTGTCATTTTGGCATCCAGCAAATCAGCTTAGAGAATAGAGCAGGGTGAGCTGGGTGTGCAACGTCATGACTGGGATGTGTATGATTGTGATTGGCTGGAAAAATCACATGACCTCGTTTTGCATAGAACAGCCCTTCCTGTTCAGCATCAGTGTGTGTCTGTATCTCATAAGAGCAGGACGTGTTAGGTCTCTATCAATACAGCTCAGCGACACAGTTCTCTTAGTTCACACAGACAACTATGCTTTTAGCTGTGAACATTAGAACATAGGTAGATTAGAGAATTTCACTTCTTTGTTAGCTAGGCTAAGAATTTGAAAGAAGCATCTAGTGCTGTACAGCCGCGGGGAAGGGGGTGGGGGGGAGGTGTACTGGCGAACAAAGACAGACAGGCTGGCTGGCTTTTGAAATGAGAGTGGATATTGTGCAGTCCAGACTGCTTTGACCCTACAATGAAATGGCTTTTTATTAACCGTTTTTGGTGAAATATTACCTTGTATTTTGTGCAGCCTGTACTATATTAGGATACAGATTTTTTCTATAACTGAGGTGTATTTGATAGGTGCAAAACTACCTTTTTATTATCTGTACACGAACTTAATTAGGTTTTTTTTCATTTTGGGCGCAGCTCAGTTTTGTTCAAAGACCCACTTTGTACTTATATTACCATACAGAAATTTGCTAGTAATTGGTGTTGTATTTCATAGGTGCAAAAACCACCTATTATCAGTACACAATTTAATTACGTGTTTTCCCTTTGGCGCAGTTCAGTTTTGTTCAGAGACCCACTTTGTACTTACAATAGGATACAGAACTTTTCTAGTCACCGCAGGTGTATTTCATCGGTGCAAAACCACCTATTATTATCAGTACACAATTTAATTACGTGTTTTTCACTTTGGTAAAGGCCATTTTTTTGAAAGACCCATCTTTTTACTTCTATTACCATACAGAAATTGCTAGTAATTGCAGGTGTATTTCAAAGGTGCAAACCCACCTTTTATTATCCGTAAAACATTTAAATAGGGTTGTTTTTTTTACTTTGGTGTGGCCCAGTTTTGTTCATAGAGCCACCTTGTACTTAAATTTGAATACAGAAATGTGTAGTTACTGTTGGTGTATTTTTATTGGTGGGAATAACCACCGTTGTTATCCGTATAAACTTTTTAAAAAGCTGTATTGCACGTGGGGGCGGACCTACTTTTTTCAAATAGCCATGTTGTACAACAATTCTGATAGAAAATTTTTCTATCGGCTGTTCTCGTTTGTCATTGCTGCAAAAAACGCAATTTCTCATCCGTCTAACTTTTGAATAGTTTTATTGTGATCGTTGAATCTCAGTTTGGCGCAGATAGCGCAGTTGTATGATAGTTTGTTGAAAACTGTCAATTCCTAGTCCTACTGGGCAGTTGTAAATCCCTGGAACTGAAGGAAGAACACTGTTGATTTTGTTTCGGTTCTTCCACCCGACCGCATTTACAGGTATTTCGCTAGAAAACATTTTTAGTTTTTTAATCCAGTTGGTGTAGGAAATTAGAGGGATTCAAAAAATAGCTGTATTTGCCGTCTTTTAATAAGAGGGCTGTCAAAAACTCTTCCAAAACATTCTTAAATTTTTATCTTTCTGAACATTGAGCGAAATGCAGGTGGTAAGCGAGCAAAGAGAGGTGTAGGACATGGTGGTAGAGGTACGAGAGAAGGTGCTCCTTCCAGTGCTGGCGAAAACGCGCATGCCCGTGGATCGTCGGTTGCAGGACCGTCAGGCCTGTCATCGCTGGGTCAGGGCCCTGTGAATCTCAGTAACGAACGCATCGCCAATCTGTTCTACAGTGGTTAATGCAACCTGCATCCAGCAGTTCTTACCTCCTCGTTTCCCCCCAGTCACGGCCACAAATGTCGTCATCAGCATCCGTCCAACATGAAGCGAAGGCACCCAAATGTCAACTTTGTGTACCCACCCCCTGTGGATAATCCATTTTCTGAAGACCTCTTTGATGACAAAATGCGGTTGGGGTCGGAAGGCATTTTAAAATTGGCCCAAAGAGGATGATTTTTTTCTGACTGAGCCCGTTACTATGCCATCGAGGGGGAAAAGGGAAAGGGCGGTAAATTTCAGCAAAAATCCCAGGTGGCCCGGCAAACGCCTTGAAAGTGCCTGTTGCTTGTACCGCAGCTTTGGATGCAGAATGTCAGGCCCGAGGGAAGTAACCTGTGTTGATGATGATGAAAAACATTGCGGTTTCCAACGTGGTCTTTTCAGAGGTTTTGCTTGCGGCGTTCTTTAAACCTGGACGAAGGGAAAGGGACGATGGGGTTTGTGTCAGTACAGCTCCCCCCCTAAAAAAGGGAGAGGGGGGTGGGCGAAGTCCGCTGAGATGATTCTGCCGGGCCACGTTTTTCCAAGGGGGGGGGGGAAAAAACACCGTTTTCCTCCCCTTACGCCGTCAAAAAGGGGTCCGGAAACCTCTCAACCCTGGGCCTTTTTCGGAAAGGGCCTTTGATTCCCCCAGAAATTTCATATGCCGCCTTTCCCTAAAAGCATCAGTGAGGGCAAGAATTTAGGTTTTTAAACCACCCCCAAAACATGTTTAGTCAAAGCAGGGGAATGCATGAGTTAAAAATGGGGGAAAACATTTTGGCCAAAAAAGGCCCACCGGTCGGGTTTCCCAAAACCACGGGCCCAAACCCATCGTCTCCCCCTCCTCCTTTTCCCGCCACCCCCAAGCTTTCCCTTTTGCTGCCCATGTCTCTCAGAGTCATGATCAGGGACAGCCCCCGGGCTTCAGCCACCCCCGCCCGCCCGGAGTACCCCCAGCCCCCGGCAGGGGCCCCATTTTACCCCTTTCTCCTTCCCCCCGTTTGACAAAACCGGCCGCCTTTCCAAGGGCCAGTTTTCGCAGCCAGCCTTCTGTTTTCCAGGTTTGGAAGCAGAAAAAAAAAATTTTTTAACCCCAAAAACCACCCCAAAACCCAAAAAGGCTAAATTGTGGGCCCATTCCCGGGGCTTTTAGCCTTGGAAATGTTTTCTTTCCTTTTGGTTTGGGACACAGGTGGGTGCCCCCCACGTAATGGCCCTTGCCTGCCCCCAATACCGATGCAGGAAAGGCATTTTTTTTTCCGGGAATAGCCCGTCCCTCCCCCTGGCCACCCAAAGTGTCATCAAAAATCTCCAGGCGTTATCTGAATCTGTGTCTGCAAATTTCCAACCCGGGCCACCGTAATGGATAGAAAGCAGGGCCAAGGCCGCTATATCTCTGTGACAGCTCAGGGGGTGAGTGGGTGGTTGTTCTGGTGGTGATGGTGGCTTTCAGGTCGGCGCCGCTTTTTAAAAACCGCAGGGATGAGGGCGGGGTTCTTTCCCCAAGAAATACTACAAATTTATATAAACAGGGTTTTAACCCAATTTTCCTGAAAATTAATAACCCCTGTTAAAAAAAAAACTTTTTACTAGGCTTCTAAAATTATACAATCAAAAACCCCCTATAAACAAACCCTACAAAACCTTTGATGATACAGAATTTTTGTGAAATATTTGTAGTGGAGAAATTCCCCCCGTAAAGGGGGGACCCCGCTTTTATGACAACAATATCCCCTATTTTTTAGGGTGTATAAAAATTAAAATCCCAGCTTTTTTCCCGACGCGTTTCCCCCGTAAAATTTTTTAGGGTTCATAAAGGGGGTTTAAAAAACATCTTCTGGGCTGGGGAATAAGAGTACGCTATATAAAAGCATATAAAACCCAAATCTACAAAACATTTTTCCCCCTATTAAAATTTAAAAATTGGGGAGGGTACTTAGAAAGATGCTGTGGGTATAGGAATGAAAACTCCCCGCAGCTCCTTTGGTTTTGTTTGGGCACCCAGGTTAAGAGGGTATCTCTCACTTTCGGAGACACGTCTGGGGCTTTTCCTTTGGGAAAGGGGGGGGCAGGGGGCCCCCTTTTCTCCCCCGCCTGCCCAAACTGAATGTCCGGGACGTGCCCCAAAGAAGTGAGGGGAGATTTTATACTATTCTTTGGGCAAAGATTGAATTGCTCTCCCCCCCAAATATTTGGGGAATGAGGTTTCGCATCGTTTACTTTTGTAAGGAAAGAAAACTTTTTTTTCCCTCATTTTTTAGCGGGTTTGGCTATATTTTTTTTGAATAATAAACCGTATATATTTTTTAATGAAGAAATCCCCTAAGTATATGCAATGGGGTCTAAGGGAGGGGCAGAACTCCCAAAGGGGAAAGTGTTTAAAAACGATGCCGGTTTTAATTTTTTGAAAGCTACCAGTATATCATATTGGACTCATCCATCTCATTGACATCCGCTTCACGGAGAGATGGGAGGAGCTCCGTCAAGAGCGCGAATCAGGGGCCAAACATTTTGGTCTCCCCCGTCTTGCCCCGGGGGTTTCTTCGGCCCCCCAAAGGGCCTTTCCCTTTCCCGAAACCCCACCCCATGGAAGAGGCCATGCAAGTGGACAGAGCCCCCCCTGACTCCACAAGTCTTACCCCAGGACGTGGGGGAAAACCCTGTCTCTCTACTGCGGAGCCCCTGAATTTTTAACGTAGGGGTTGTCCGCCCCCGGTCCGCAAAGCCCGGGAAACTTCACCCTAGGTTTTTGTGTGAGGCGTCTCTGGGTGTGGGGCAAACCCTCTCAGGGGTTCATGCTGGGGTTTTGGGCCCACAACAAATTTCCGGGATCTCGTTTTAATGGCTTAATTCCTGGATTCGGGAAATCTGTTTGGGAATTTTATGGATGCTATTTTGGGAAACCCCAAGTATCTCTCTCGGTGTTCTTTTTAGCCCAACCCTTGGCCCATCAGGGTTTTTAGTGGAGAGCTATTGAGCGATCCATTTCTCTTTCGGATTAAACCGGTGGTCCTACAATTTCGAGCTTTGAAAAAGGGGGAGGATGATTTTTTGGTGTTTCCCCGTTCTTCCTGGGGCTGTTTTTCCGGGGGTTTTCCTTGGCGCTGCGTCACCCCCCCTATGCTGGGACGGGAAAGAGGCGTAAAGTTTTTCATTGGGGTCAGACTGCCAGCCCTGCGGGCACCTCCCCGGGGGCCCCCCATTCCTCCACAGCCACCCCCCCAAAGTCTTTTTAACCCTGCCTCCCCAAAACCCCGTTTCAAAAATTTTTCTGGATGTCTTCTTGAAAAAGAAAGCGGAGATCTTCCCCCAAACATCTTCCCTGGGGTTTGGGCCAAAATGGGACCGGGGCCTGGGAAATTTAGCCTGCCCGGGGAAAGGGGGTCTCCCTCCCTCTCTGTACCCGAGACTCGGGCCTATTTGGGCCTACATTAAAACCTACAAAAGGTTTCATCCGTAAAATTATTTTCCCCGGCGGGTGCCGGTTTTTCTTTTTGGAGAAGGTTGGGTCCCTGGGGACCAGCATCGGACTGGAACGGTCTCAACAAGATCACCCTTTAAAAAACCCGGGGAAACCTTTGCCACTGATTCCCCAAACTCTTTAAATTTTTCCCCGGGGAGTTTAAAGTTTTTTCCAAAGGGTTGGTTTTTGCGGGGGGCTTAAAATTTGTCGGGAAACCCCGGGGGGTGAGAGCGGAAGACGGCCTTCAATACTCGTGATGGGCACTTCGAGTATCTTGGGAGGGGCCTTTCGGCTTGGGGCAACGCTCCCCATTTTCAGGAACTTGTAAATGCCCATTTTCAGGAATTCCTGTATTTTCTTGTGTAGTTGTCTACCTGGTGACATCCTGGTTTTTTCACCCGATTGGGGCCACCCGTCGCATGTGCGCCCGGTTCTGAAATGCCCCGCCCCGAGAACAATCTCTATGTAAAAAACTGGAAAAATGGCCCCGTTCCCCAAGGGCCAGCCTTCTATTCCTGGATTATAATTTGGACAAGGGTTTTGCAGATGAAAAAACCCCTAAAACTCTGCCCTTTTAAAAGTGGGCTAAGACCCCTTGGCCCCCGGGCCCCCAATGCTTTTGGGGTTCGCCAAATTTTTACAGGCGGTTTATTGCCCTTCTTGACGTTTGGTGGGCCCCCCGATTGTGGCTCTCACCAAAAAAAATGGGCCCAAACCCCAAAATTTTGGGCCCCTTGAAGAAGCCTTTTCCAAATGAAGGCAGCATTCCCCTTTGCCTTTCCCGTTTTGTCCCCGGGTGATCCCGACAAACCATTCTTTTTAAAAGGGTTATGCCCCTTCCGTTGGGTGGGGCGGTCCTCACCCAAAAGGGTCCCCAAAGGGGAAGACTCTGGGCCTGTGGGTTTTTTTTTTCCAAAACATTTTTTACCTGGGGAGAGGGAAATATACCATCGGGGATTGAGAGCTTTGGCCATTAAACTTTTCTCTGGGAAGGGTTTCCGTACCTCCCCGGAGGGTGCTCGTTTTTAGGGGAATATCTTATTTTATCACAAAAAAATCCCTCTACCTCCAGGGGCAGGGAAAAATGTCTAAACCCACATCAAGCGAGGGGGTTTGTTTTTTTGGGTGGTTCAATTATTTTTATCCAAATTTCCCACCGGCAGAGAAAGAACGTAAGGCCCCATTTCCTTTTTTGTGCCCTGGGTTTTCAGTGGGAGAAGAAGGGTTTGCTCCACGGCGAAACGTTTCCCCCAGGAAAGCCTGGAAACCATGGTTCCCATTTAAACCCCTAACGTGTACCCCCGGTGTTTAAAATGTCGGCCCGCAATCCGGTCGAGGGTTCTGAAATGGGGCTTGCTCTTGCACAGTGGAAAACCCCGGGGTTCGGGGTTCCTTTTCCCCCGGGTTTCCCCGGGGCTACTGGTGGCCTGGAAATTTTCTAAAGATGTGAAGGAGTTGTGGAGGCCCGTACCCCTGTGCCCGGGAACAAGTCACCTTGACTCAGACCCGCCCGGGGTTTCTCCAAAAATTTTGCCAAATACCTAGCAGTCCTTGGGGCCCCATTGCCCTGGGGCTTCATCACCGAAAACTACCTCCTTTGCGGGGGAAAACGGGGTTTTCCGGGTGGTCACTGAACCCTTTTTTCCCAAAAAAGGGGAACTTCATTGCATGCCTTGGGCTTCCCCCTGCTCCGATCGCCCCAACCCCTTTTTTTTTAAACATATCTTCCCGGCTCCCTGGGGCTTCCCCAATATAATTTTTTCGGGGAGTTCAATTCAAACTCAAGATTTTTGGCCCCGGCTTTGCTCGCTTCTTCAAGTTGGGTCTGGGCTTCTCTTCCCCTTTCAACCCCCAATCTTTAAATTGAGAAAGTGAACCAGGTCTTTGGGGACCCTTTTTAACCCCTTTCGAAAACCCCTAGAAAGTTGGAAATTTGGTTTCCCGGGCTGTTAACATGGGGGGAAAATTTTGTAAAACATTGGAATCTGATTCCGCCGGGGGAAAACCCCTTCTTTGATGTTTTGGTCGGCTTTTCCCCGCCCCCCCCCCTTCCGCTTTCCCCCTGCCTCCTTTGATGTTCCCGTTGGGGGGCAATATGGTTTTTTTTTGGGCCTTTTTTGCCATTTGGAAAGGGAAACCCCGGGCAATCTCTGCTTTAGGTCTGCCGCATGAAAAGGGTCAAGCAGACCCAAAAAAGAAAAACCCCCCTCCATCCTTTTTTCCCGGCGATAGAGATTCTGTCTGCCCGGAAAGTCCATTTTAAAAATCCCCGCTACAAGCTTGGACCCCGTTTTTTAGAACCCCTTTTAAATCCTGAGGCGCCTTTAATCCTGGTTTAAAACCCCCCTAAAAAACTCCGGGGTCCCCCCCCTACTATGCGTTTCCCCAAAACTTCCTTCCACATTTTCTCTGCCCGAAACGGTTTAAACCCTCAAACCCGGGTTTTTCTCGGGGCAGTGGTTCCCCCCTTCCCCTAGCTGGGGACCCCCCAAAGGGTTTTTTCAGTCAAGGGAAAATTTTTGGGCCCTGAAGGGGGGTTTTGGGGGAGAGGGTTTTTTTTTTTGGTCGATGTTAAAGGGGATGGACCGGGGGAAAAGGTTGTTTGGGGGCCCCGGGGGATAAAAAACCTGAACCGGGACTTTGTTAGATTTTTTTTGGGCCAGGGAAAAGGGGGGAAAAACCTAAAGGAAGGGGGGAAAACTGTTACGGGGTCCCCCCACGTCCGAAGCTGCAAAATGGCGCCGCCCCGGGCCCGGGACCCGGGTTTGGGCGCCCCCGCAGGGTTGATTCCCTTTACCTCGCCGGGGCTTCCTTTTTCCCCTCGGCGCGTGGGGCCCTGGGGGTCGGGGGTGGGCCGGGGGGGGTTTCTCACCCCCCCAGGGCGTGTGGTACCCGCAGCTAAATTTTAAAGGGACAGTCGCCGCTGATTGGTTGCATGGCCCCTGCCCTATTTAAATCCTGCCCCCCCTTTTGTTTCCCCACCCAATCGATTGTGCCCTGTCCCCAGTGAGGAAGCGTTCCCCTTTTGTCTTGTTGCCATTTCCCTGTACCGTCCCTTTTTGCCCCCGTTTCCCCCGGGCCAAAAAACCTTTTCCGCCTGTCCCCCCCCCCGGGCCCCGCCGCCTTTTTCCCGACTCGAGCCCCCGGGCCCCACGATTTTTTGTTAAAATTTTGGGGTATCTGAGGAAAATTTCCCCGGGTGGCACGAAAAGCGTCCTACCCGTTATGTTATGCTTGGGGGTGACCCCGTTGGCCCTTTTTAATGGATTAAAACAAAATTTTTTTTCCATCTTGGGAATTCGTTAAAAAGAATCTCTTCCAAAAAAATTGAGGCCCCCCGGGCCAAAATTTTTTTTCTTCCATTTCTATTTGCAGATTTTTTGTTTCCACGCCCAAAACCTGGCAGCCCCCCGCAAACAAGTCACGTCAGGGGTTTTGCGACCTGATAGCAAATCCTCCGAAACATGTCCCCTTCCCGTTTTTGGGGGGATTGGTGAAAACTGGGGCCAAATTAGATTCCCCTCCCTGGGGGGGCTGCTATCTTTTCTTGCGGGGTTTTGGGCCAAAAGGGTTTCCCCTCCACTGACCGTTACAAATTTAAAAACAAGGGGGCATCCTCTAGTCTTGAGGAAAATTTCTAATAAACATAGAAAGGGGTTCTTTACTGTAAGAGCAGTGAGCTGTGGAAAAATCTCTGCCAGAGGAATTGTCATGGTGAATTTTAATAACAATTTAAAAAATGGTTTTGGGGTGCAAATTTTGGACGTAATAATATAACAAAATTATTGTGGACTAGGTTTCTTTGGGGTAGGGGTTTTTGTTTCCCGGGATTTTTCCAATTGCCAAAATTGGAGTCGGGGGTCGGGTTTTTTTTTCCCTAAAATGAGGGGCAATTGGCTTCTACCCCATTTAGGTTTTTTTGCATTCCTTGGATCAACAAATTTAGCACAGCCGGCTAAATGGAAAGGGGCGTTTTATCTTTTTAAAATTTAGGGGATGCCCGGAAAAAAGAAATCTTTGAGCCACCATTTTAGTTGAAAATGGACATTGGGGCTATTTAAAAAACGAAAAAACAGGTAAAAACGCCCCGCCGGGGCAACCCTTTGAGGTGACTATCCGGCTGTAGATATTCCAAACCCTACTATAAAACAAATTTGAAAGAAGGGTCCAGCACTCGGCTTTAGGATTTCAAAAAATTTTTCTAAAAATGATTTTATTGGATCATCCCTTTTTTAAAAACATTATGTTAAAAACAAAAACAAAGCTGAAAAAGTTTTCGCGTTTCGAGCCCGTTAGTCGGCTCTTAAAAAGTCTTAAAACGTCACAAAACAAACAGGGAAAAAACAACGGATATAAATCCCCTTCCCGGGACTAATTAAAACTAGACGGGTGAAATTTTTAAATCATTATTAAAACCCCAGGGTATTTGCAAAAAAAAAGAAAGTGTTTACAAATAGATACATAGAATCACATAAAATATACAAAAATATTAATACAAATACATAAGATCTGACTTGTAATTAAGTCCCTGTGGAAATCGCGTGTCCAGTGCAAGAATCCAGTACGCTTCTATATAGGTAAGTAATTTCCTCCAATCTCCTCTTCGTACTGGCTTTGTTACCCCCTCTAAGGCTCTGACTTTGAAATGGTTAACACTACCTGAATGGATTTCTTTGAACTGCCTACATAAGTGATGGCGAACCTTGGTTACCGCAAAGTGCCGCCGCTATGAAGCATAGAGATGACGTGGAAAGCGGGACCGCACAACAACTAATACGAGGGTTGTGACGGCCATTTAGCCCATCCCTCTACCATATTTCCAATGTACGATGACCTTATTGTGGTAGATAGCAGTGTACACAGGTGCTCAGCAGACAGTTAAATGTATAATACCACTACACCACGACCACATATCACCAACACATAGTGACTGAATAATACCTCCACATATCACCACCACAAAGTGACTGAATAATACCGCCACACAATGACCTCATATCACACCCACATAGTGACTGAATAATACCGCCACCTATCACCACCACAAAATGACTGAATAATACCGACACACCATTACTGAATATAAACCATTACACTTTGCACACATATAAGAGATTACATTTCAGGCACATTTAGTGATGTTTCTCCAATGAGTCGTTCACTTTCCCTTTTCTTTTCCATTCGGTTCACATCTTCATGCTGACTTCTCTCAACCAACACTCATCCCTGCAGATTTAGACACATATATCTTAGAATCCTCACTTTTCCAGCATCTCCTTACTTATAGGTATATAAGTCCCCTAAGTTAGGTAGGTGTATAGGTCCCCTCAATTAGGCAGGTATATAGATATGTCTCTTCAGACAAGCAGGTATATAGGTCCCCACAGGCAGTATACAGGTCCCCACAGGCAGTAGATAGATAGCTCCCCACCAGGCAGGATACAGGCAGATAGCTCTCCCCACCAGGCAGGATACAGGCAGATAGCTCTCCCCACCAGGCAGGATACAGGCAGATAGCTCTCCCCACCAGGCAGTGTGTGTATATGTGTGTGTGTGTGTGTGTGTATATATATATATATATATATATATATATATATATATATATATATGTATATATATATATATTCCACAAATAAAATAGTAACACTAATACTCACCTTACCTCTTTCCCAGCGCGCTCCTCTTCAGTCCTCTTCTTCTTTTCCAGCGCGGGACGCTCCTCCGTCAGCTCTTCAGGCGCCGACGCACCGCTCATCAGAGGGGGGTGCCGCCCGGCTCGCCCGCCCGGAGAATGGCCCCTGGCTCTGCGCGGCCGTTTTATAACAGCCGCGCAGAGCCACACAGCAGCTGCACGCAATCGCTGTGCAGCTGCAGGTACAGGGGAGGAGGCAGGACGGATCATTCCCGTCCTGCCTCCTCCCCTGTATCAGGGTCGCAGGGGGGCGCACAGCTTTCACCACGCCCCCTGCAACACTCGATCTCCTCGGCTGGCAGCTCTGCCGCCGAGGAGATCTCTGGGAGCTGCGTGACAGCATAAGCGGCGTGGTGACGTCACGCCGCTTACACTGCTCTGCAGCTCCGGGAGCTGGACGCTGGGACCGTGGTCTGGTAAGAAATCTACTGGCTACTAGGGGGGCATGTACTGGCTACAGGGGGGACATGTACTGGCTATAGGGGGACATGTACTGGCTATAGGGGGGGCATGTAATGGCTACAGGGGGGGCATGTACTGGCTACAAGGGAGACATGTACTGGCTACAAGGGAGACATGTACTGGCTACAAGGGAGACATGTACTGGCTACAGGGGGACATCTATTGGCTACAAGGGGGGCATCTATTGGCTACAAGGGGGCATCTATTGGCTAAAGGGGGCATCTACTGGCTATAAGGGGGCATATACTGGCTAAAAGGGGGCATCACCTATTGCTACAGCGGGGCATCTACTCAGAGCCGTCTTAACGGCATTATGGGCCCCTGGGCAGTGCTGTGCACTGGGCCCCTCAACCAACGCAGAATTCAGATAACACATCACTTAGGGTATGTTCACACGATGTACTGCGGTGGGTACAGTACGCGCCGCAGTACATCTTGTGTTTCGGGAGCTCGCGCTAATATGTGTGTACTCCCGCGCTGTGGGGGTCCGGCTGCCCGCCGCCCCCATTGACATTAATTACTCATGGAGCGTATATATCGCAAGTAATTGACATGTCGCTTATCTCCCTATGCATACAATATGATCATATTGTAGGAGCGGGGAGAGGAGGCGTAATCCATAGTTCTCTATGAGAGCTATGAATTACCGTAATTTCAGCGCGCATCTCACCCGTATTAGAGCGCAAATACACGGCGAAATGCACACCGAAATTATCCCGTGTGAACATACTCTTATACCAAAAAGTTTACACCATAAACAATAAACCACTGCAAACACGGTGCAAGTATAGTTTTTTTCACATTTCACCCGACTTAGAATTTTTTTTCTGATTCCCAGCACATTACATGATGTGTTCATGGCACCATTAGGCCGTGTTCACACGGCTTATTCCCGACGGATTTGTGAGCCGTATTGAGCTCACAAATCCGCCGTGAATAAGGGGCGGGGCCGGAGCGCGGCGGGGGCGCCGCTCCCCGGCCCCATAGACTTGCATTATCCACAGCGCGTATTGCGCCTGGATAATGTGCATGTCACTTTCTCCCCGCCCGGCGGATTCGCCGAGCGGTGAGGAGCGACGGAATCCACTGTTCTCTACGAGAGCAGTGGATTACCGTAATGACAGGGACGGATTGGCGCCATACTGCAGCGCAAATCCGGCGCGGAGTACGGCGCCAATCCATGCCCAAATAAGCCGTGTGAACGAGGCCTTAAAATAAACATCTTGTCCCACAAAAAACAAGCCCTCATGTGTCTATGTAGATAATAATTAAAACCACTCTTTTTATGCAGAATTGACACACCACAACAAGGTCCGTATTTACAGCTCAGGCTGCTCCAGGCACTGAGCTTGAAAATGCCCCCAATTTAGGGGAAGTTCACATAACGTATTCAAAACGTGCACTTTTACGCGCTGTAAACAAGCTTGTTTGCTCTGTTGAAATGAAGCGCTTGCAACCGTGTGATTTCAATGCACGATTGCCCGAGGCAGATCACCGACTTGTATAGTTTAGTACTTATTGAACATTGTTAAATATGTTTTGGGGTCCGTTTTTCAGTGACTAAAAGGGACCCAAATACATATTTAACAAACGCTGTGTGAACATGCACTTACAGTACACTATCATAGCCTAAGATATACTGACTGCGACACAATATCATACATACAGTATCTCAGTAGACTGTTCCTGATAGGCTTAGATACACAGGGCCAGCAGATATAACACCTGATAAACTTAGATAGACAGGGACAGAAGATATTATAACACCTGATAAGCTAAGATACACAGGGACAGCAGATATAACACTAGATAGGTTTAAATATAGAGCCGGCAGATAGTACACACCAGATAGGCTTAGATACACAGCCAGCAGATAATACACACCGGATAGGCTTAGATACACAGCCAGCAGATTGTACACATTCGATATGCTAAGATAAACAGCCAGCAGAGAGTACACATTTGATAGGCTTAGATACACAGCCAGCAGAGAGAACACATTGGATAGGCTTAGATATACAGCCAGCAGATTGTACACATTGGATAGGCTTAGATACACCGCCAGCAGATTGTACACATTGGATAAGCTTAGATACACAGCTCAGCTGATTGTACACAATGGATAGGCTTAGATACACATCTCAGTAGATTGTACACATTGGATAGGCTTAGATACACAGCTCAGAAGATTGTAACCATTGGATAGGCTTAGATACACAGCTCAGCAGATTGTACACATTGGATAGGCTTAGATACACAGCTCAGCAGATTGTACACATTGGATAGGCTTAGATACACAGCTCAGCAGATTGTACACATTGGATAGGCTTAGATACACAGCTCAGCAGATTGTACACACTGGATAGGCTTAGATACACAGCTCAGCAGATTGTACACACTGGATAGGCTTAGATACACAGCTCAGCAGATTGTACACACTGGATAGGCTTAGATACACAGCTCAGCAGATTGTGCACACTGGATAGGCTTAGATACACAGCTCAGCAGATTGTGCACACTGGATAGGCTTAGATACACAGCTCAGCAGATTGTGCACACTGGATAGGCTTAGATACACAGCTCAGCAGATTGTGCACACTGGATAGGCTTAGATACACACACACACCCCCCTTTCCTAAACCCCTACACCTCCCCCTCCCCTCCTCTCCCTTCAATCACTCACTTGTCCTGAAGTCCAGAGAGCAGGAGTCCTTGCAGTCTTCAGCTCTGAAGGGATGAGGGTAGAGGGAGGGGGCAGCCCTGCTCCTGTCGCTCCAGCAGTCTCCTGCTCGTCAGTGCGCACACTGCTGGAGAGGAGGAGCAGCAGTCTGTAGTGCAGGAGATCGTGGTCTGGCCCCTGCTTTACCTCAGTGCCGTGCTGCCTGCGCTGTGTGCAGTAAGCGCAGGCACAGCACAGGAATAGCCGGGGCCGCATCAGGACACACACAGAGCATCAGACGCCGGGCCCCTGCTCTGACTGCCGCGCTGCCCTGCCTGCCTGTTAAGAGTAAAGCGCAGGCACAGTGCAACAGGGCGGTGCGGCAGTCCAACGAACGTTCCTGAGTGTACTCACTCCCACTGGGCAAGGTAGGCAGCTGTCTGAGGGGCCCCCTGAGCTCGTGAGGCCCCCGGGCAAGTGCCTACCTGGCCCAATGGAAGAGACGCCCCTGCATCTACTGGCTACAGAGGGGCATCACTGGCTACAGGGGCGTCTACTGGCTACAAGGGGGACATCTACTGGCTACAGGGGCATCTAGTGCTGATGAAGTGAGGCGTCTAAGATGTTTGTTTTGTATATTCTACAGTGAAGAGTCGAGGCCGGGAAAAGACGTCATGGCGTCTGGGACAGATGGAGATGAAGAAGAGAAAGAGAAAAACTCTTCAGAGACGTCTCCTGTGAGTCACTAGATATAACTTTACTGTAATCATTTATATATCTGCAGAGCCTGTGTACAACTGGTATCTAGCACTGTATGGTCACTGTATGCCGGTAATATTGGTTGTAGTATAATGATTTAAATTCAGTAATGGTCAGTTTGTATTATTCGGTCACTCTGTGCTGGTGATATGTGGTCATGGTGTGACAGTATTATTTGGTCACTATGGGCGACATGTATGATCGGGCTTTTCGCCTGTTTTTAGGAGTAAACTGCGCCTCCCGGCCCGAATCCCCCTGTCGGACGCAGGGATGCAGCGTTCGCCACTTTCAGCTGCGCCCCGCATGAAGGGGTGGGCGCGGTGTGGGCGTTCCGGGGCGGGACGCGGCGCACTCGAAAACACCGAGGCATGTACGATGGCGGCTCGCCAAAGCGCAGCGCAATGCAGTGCTCTGCAGCTCCGGCAAGCAGACCTAGTTTATTTTGGTCTAAATGCTCCAGCTGCGGCGAAGTGAAGCAAGAACGGAACATGCGAGGAGGCATACAGAAGATCGCAAAAGAAATCTCGGCGCTCCGCTCCGTGCAGCATGGAGTAGGATTCCAAAAAAATCGCCTTTATAAAAGAGCTCAACCTCAAAAATAAAAAAATATTTAAAAAAAAATCACTTTCCAAAAATCGAGAATGCGGCAATATCAAGAATTAGGATATTGGAAATTGCTGGGAAATGCAGTAATTCAAATACTGAAAGCTATTCTCATTGGTCGGCATAAACCAGCCAATCAGAATAGGAGCGACAGTGAACCATTAAAACCTATGGAGAACTATTGACCAATCAGAATCAAAGGCGGGACAGTTCAAAATACAGTAAAAATGCAGAAAAGAGCTGATTGGCTGAGTAAGCGGGGGCTTGGCTATCACGGCCAATCAGAATAGGAGCGACAGGGACCCATTATAACCTATGGAGAAGTTTGAACCAATCAGAATCAAAGGCGGGACCGTTCAAAATACAGTAAAAATACAGAAAAGGGCTGATTGGCTGAGCTAGCGGTGGCTTCCCTACCCCAAAAAATAAGGGCGAGCTACTTCCCCCCTCTAGTCTATGGAAAAGGCACAATGCAATCTCGGCCTCCGCCGTGCGGTAGGGAGTTGAATAAAAAACTCATTTTTATTAAGTTAAAACATTATGTAAAACGCAAAACCTTTCTTAAAAATAAATCTGTTAAATCCCAAAAATCGTTTTTCGCCCAACGGCGCTACATAAGGGAATTGCCAAAATAAGAATTGCCGGGAAAACATAATTCAAATTGTTTAAGGTATTCCATTGGCCCCATAAACCAGCCAATCAAAAAGGAGAACGTCCCATTTTACCTAGGAGGAGAATTGACCAACGAATAGGGGCACAGTGGCCCCCTTCTAAACCTATGGGGAAAAAAAAACCAATCATATTCAAAGGGGGGACGTTCAAAAAAAATAAAAAGCAGAAAAAGGATTGGTTGAAGCGGCGGGGCTCGTCCACTTAGCCAATCAGAAACGCGAGCTACTTTCTCTAGGGGGTCTAGGAAAAAAAATGCGACACCTGTTTTTGATTTGGGGAAAAATTTAAAAGAGGGGCCGGTTTATTTGGGCCAAGGGGGGAAACAGCCGCTCCTATGGGTTTTCAAACAATCTAAAAAAAAATTACTTGGCCCCAAATCAAAAAAAGACTACAGAATTGTCCCCATGTTATTAAAATGAATAAGGGAAAACGAAAAAAAAATATTAAATCAATAAAATAGGGTTTATTTCTTTTTTTCGTTACACCCATACATTGTCCTTTTGGGTAACGAAAATAAAGAAAAAACCGATTTTATTGAATTAATATTTTTTTTATTTACCCCCATAATTTTTTTCATTTTATATACACACGGGACAACTTCGGCAGATTTTCTTTGATTTTGGGCCCATGTACAGTTTTATTTCAGATTGCATTAGAAAACCCCTAGGAGGTCGCTCGCTCTCCCATTTTTCCAAAAAAACCCGCCTCTTTTAACTTACCAATCACAAACAGAGCCGCTCTGCATTTCTTTTTCCCATAATCTGAGAAAGAACTTGGCTTGATTTGGG